>JAAGKR010000259.1:231502-244276 GCA_011419295.1 Clarias macrocephalus
CACACAAATAAATAAAATTAATCATATGCAAAAACAATAAATAAATACACACACACACACACACACACACACACACACACACACACACACACACACAAATAAAATTAATCGTATGCAAAATAAATAAATACATATCACACACAAATACAAACAAACAGAAGCAAATGCAAAAATAAAAAATAAAAAAACTACTAATACTACATACACACACACACACACACACACACACACACACACACACACACACACAGACATTTGTTTACAATATGGTGTACAAATCAACAAGATACCGTGCAGAAACACAACATGCATTTTTATTCAATTTATTTGTTTTTACATCATCCCGTGTATACACCCACATGTAATTGAGTGTGTGTGTGTGTGTGTGTGTGTGTGTGTGTGTGTGTGTGTGTGTGTGTGTGTGTGTGTGTGTAAAAGCAACAATATACTATTTTTTATATATATATACTATATATATATATATATATATATATAAACTGTATATATAAAAAATAGTATGATGTACTGTATATTATATAATAATTATAATAATAACAATTATCATTATTATAACTATTTTATATTATTATAATATTTATAATATTATCAAATATATTAGTATATAACATATATATTAAAATATTTATGCAAGTTTTTCTATTCCTGAAGAGTATATAGATTTTTTGCCTGACTCCTTATATATATATATTTTTTTCTTTTTGTCTGATATACATATATATATATGTACACACACACACACACACACACACGCATGCACACACACAGTATGTTTTTTCCCCTGTACCACCAAAGAAAGCCTTAAGTACTTGAATATGTGCCCACGTGCACACGTTCATATATTCACACAATCAGACATCACCACTCGGCCCCTTTCCCTCTTCCTCCCTTAAAAAAAGAAAAAAGAAAAAAAAAGTACACCCTGATTTCTCTCATGCTCCCCCTGATATATTTAGTCCTGCCTTTTAAACAAAGCCTCCTTTGTTTTTCTTTTTATTGCAGCCAATTAAGCAAACTCGATATCTGCCACTGAGATGCTACACCGAGGCCCGAGGTCAGCTGTCAGTGTGTCGCGGTGGAAAAGAAGACGGGTCTGCGCCGGTTAAGCGGGACACAAGGATCCCTCTGTGATCCCTCTGCTCTGTTCTTATGGGAACTCCACCAAGAGCGACCGCATCACGCCGCGGCAGGGCTTCTGCAGGCTAATGGGCCGGATTCCACTGAGGCATGGACAGAGAGAGAGAGAGAGAGAGAGGGAGAGGACAGCTTTCCGTAACGGCCTGTTAAGCGCTGGTGTTGGAGAAGACGATACTAAATTGGACGTCCCTTGTTTGCATCAGCGCCGGCAATTGAAACAATGTGAACTTGTTTAACTGGGATGAAAAGGTCAAATGCTTCATGTAGCGACGTTACACTTTCCATACATGTACATGTGCAAAATAAAGCCATAGAATTTTATGTTTCTTTCTTTCTTTCTTTCTTTTTTTTTTTACATCAGATTTAGATATTTCAATTATTTACGATACCATAAACGTGTCAGAACACTTTAGTAGAAAATATCATATTTATTTCATATGACGAGCCCTTGAAGAGAAACTTCCTGCCAGTGGGAGGCAGCATGCACTAGCAAATAAAGGTATAGGCTCGACTATTTATATAAACTATATATACTGTATACTTTGAACACACACACACACACGCACACACACACACAGAGCACAAAGAGACAGACAGCACACAAAGCATACAAATACACCTTTTCAGAAAAGTAGTAAACTGTCCTTCTTTGCCTCAGGCTTGTTTGTACTGCTGAGAAGTATCCCAAGTTCTCACACACACACACACACACACACACACACACACACACACAAATATCATATGGCCATGGGCAAGTCAGGAAAGCAGCCCGGTGTCCAGGCTGACAGAAAGAGAAAAGACGGATCAGACAGAAAGCGTGCGCTTTAACCGACTCTTCTGCGTGTTCGCTTCACTCGCTGTTGCTTACTTGTTTTTCTGTCTCTGTCTCTTTTCCTCATCCTCTCTTTTTTATGTCACACGTCCCCCGACGCATCTCCTTTCTGTTATCACTGCTGCAGCAGACACGTTTACCTGCCCGTATTTTAGTGTGTTGCAACGATATCGAAAAAACAAATCTATGTACAATTCCACCTGATTGTTATTTCTTTCTACACCGTAAAACGATGCTGAAGGCGTCCAAAATATGGACAGTTCTCAGGATATTGAGATGTATATCTGCTACTCACGCTCTGTAAATTCTTCATAACGGCTCTAATCTGAGGTGCTGGTTGTTAATTGGTTTAATCGGCCTCAGATTTCTGAATCCGGTGTCTCTAAATGAACTTCTCCTCTGCAGCAGAGCTACGTTTTGGTTCTGATTTCCTTCATGAGAGATGAGTTTCATCATAGTGCTTGATGGGTTTCGCAAATGCACTTGACACAATACTGTTCTTGACCGTGTCGTTTAAACATTTTGAAATCTCCAGTGTTGTTCTAGAATATAGAAAATAAATCTTGAATAAATAAAAATGTATTCAAGATTTTGTGTGTTTAAACTTTTGACTGGTACTGTACAATCATCTCCACCTGTATAGACATATACATATACATTAGTGCATAAAAACAGTGTATTCTTATAATTATTATGCAGAATCTCATTAATTCACCTTAATATGCAGTTCATAGACACACACCTGACTGTATTATTGTAAACAGTGTTTCATAGGCTATTTATTATTATTATTATTATTATTATTATTATTATTATTATTATTATTATTATTATTTTAATTAGACCAAGATTTTAAAATTATTCTTGACTGTTTGCTTTTATCTTGTTATATATTCCATGAACCTGGTGCTGTAAAATGACAATAAAGTACTCTCTACCTCTATCTCTCTATCTGTCTGTCTGCCTGTGTGTCTGTCTGTCTCACACACATACACACACACTGTCTGTCTGTCTATAAAAATATTGAATACGTTTCGTTTGCTAAATAAGTCACTTCTAAGAGAAAAACCTTAGCCATATTGGAAAGTGCGAGACTATATAGTTGAAATATATAAATTATTATTACTTTTTCACATCTCAAACAAAAGACAGTAATACATATAATATTCAAACACTGTCCAAGATTATGAATTTGTTGTGGTTGATCTTTTGGAGGTGGACCATCTAACCCGGTTTTATGCCTGATGCCCTTCCTGATGCAACCCTCCCATTTGATCAGGGCTTTGGACTGGCACTTCCACATGGCAAGTGAGAAGCCTACCGTACCACTGATCTACCAATTACAGTAAATTCAAGACTATGCATTTAAGTTTGAATTTTGCATTCTGATAAATTATATTTAATAAACAAATATATCTGTTTTCTTTATGTTACAAAAAAAACGACGTGCACAAATCTTTTTAACATGAACACAGTTATTTAGGTACAGTAGAAGAAAAAAACATCTGGGGAACAAAATAACAACATGAATCTGATAATGGAAACATCTCCCAGAATTCAGAACTTCAACAAGACATAAAGATAGGAATTAGTTCAACGAGTCATCTGTCTATTGATATTTTAGATATTATTAGCCTGACACACACACACACACACACACACACACACACACACACACACACACACACACACACACACACACACACACACACACACATGCACAGATGCTTACATATTTGTCGTAATACATCATTAATAATAATAATTTAAAACAATCATTCCATGTGCCTTGTTAATCCAGCAGTAAGGACGATAAACGGTGACTCATGAGTCGTGATTCGTGACTCATGACTCGTGAGGGGTGATTCATTCACCCCACCACAAGAGCAACATTCCAGTTTGGGACTGGAATTGTTTTTGAAGATAACCAAAAGCACAAGATGACAGATCACTTCTCATCCTCTTTTTTTTTTTTTTTTTTTTTACAGCTTTCCCAAAGTATAATTTCTGCTCACCGCAAAAGCCCTGACTGATTCTGGAATTAAATTGGGATAAATATGGAGACATGAACTTTGTCACCTCCATGCAGGATAATAGTTACTATACAAAATGATCTTTTTTTTTGTCATTTTCATGTATGATCTTATTGTTAAAGCTGATATTCTTGTTATCTACATGATTAAATCATCTCTCTCATTAGAAATCCCTTCAAATTTATATTTATACCCTCCAACCCCCTGGCTTATTATTCATGAGCTATGATGAATTATTTAGTAATTATTGTGAAACTAACAGCTGATAGCTAAGTCATTACAGTGGGAAGGAATGTAAATTTGGACTTCTGTCAGTTGATTATCAGATAAAATTAATAATTCATTTCATGTGATGTAATTTAACATGCAACTTACTGTATGCGTGACAGAAATTTCAGGCGACTCTAACAAAGCATTTTGTGATAATTGGTTGAGTTTATCATTATGGACTTACATCTTGTATAATTTGGTTCTGGTTGCCATTTTTGGGACTAAATAACTGACTTTGCTAGAAAACATTATAATAACGAGGTGACGGTTGCATAAATCAGCTTAGTACGAGTGAGAATATCCAAAAGCCAAAAACCTATGTGTATAACTACTTTGATAAAACCATTAGATAAAAAAAATAAATAAATAAAAAAAAAAATTTTCAGACATTTAACTCATTTTGGAAAATGATTGTCTACATGGCTGTCCATAACAAAACATTTTTGTTGAAAATTGATATGTATTTTTATTTTTATTTTTAAGAAGCTTTGAACTACTACTACCACTGGTTTGCTACTTCTGGGAGCCATAATGCACTTTAATACTGACAAAAGTAATATTTATGAAAGAAAAAAGGAAAATTGAGCAGCACTCATCACTTGAGACAACTACATCACTTTGTATACAAGAGACATCAGATACACATGTTGTACTGTATGTGGGAAGTTGTTGCACGTTGCATGCCTGGTTAGACCTGCTACACCCAATTCTCCAACTGGATTTGTACTTTATCACAACCTTATGGGACCAGAGACGTTGAGTCTACGTGCAGTTATTTGCTGCCTGATCAGAACTTATACATGACACTGTATTATTAGAAATCCCTGTATTATTAGAAATTGTTTTGTCAAAACAAACAAACAAACAAACAAACAAACAAACAAACAAACAAAAAACTCATTGATGAAAGAAGCTGATGATGCTGAGTCCTTTTTTGTTTTTAATGTTTTTCATGATCATATAGAAAGTTTGTGATTAAAATATTTTTGTGTGCAACAAGGTTCAAACAAGGAATCATTTATGCACTGGGGGAAAAAAACTGTGGCAGGTGGAGTTATAGCGTTTTGCGAAATGATACAAAATTTACACTGATATAACAAAAACAATTTGGATATAAAATTGTAACTTGTAACTCAAATAATGCATGCACGGCCTATTTTGTAACAGCTTGTGTTTTTTTTTTTTTGCTTCTTTTGAAAAAAAAAAAAAATCAACACGCTAATGGTGGCAAAATGGAAAAATCTCATTTTGCGGTCAAATTGTTCACATTTACTGTATTTCAAACCCATTCGAGCCCAATCCAACAGATCTTCATATCCAGGTGCGAAACTACCTACGTTTTGGTAAAATGCTGCAAAAATAAACGTCCCAGTTTTAGCTTCATAGTGAAGTGTATCAGAGCAGTCAGTCATCAGTAAAAATGAAAATCAAAACTTTTTTAAAATGATGCTTAAATCACTGCAACTGGTCTTTAAAATGGCAGCGAATAACGTCAGGACGTATGACGCCACCTGAAACGCAAGAATAGACCTGCTGTACGCTGGTGTCCCGTCCTGCAGCCATACTGAAAAGGTCAAATCTTGACTTCTCTGGCATGGCTGGTGTCCTGGTTATTAACATGCAGCATTCTTTGTCTTAATGTCGCCAACACTTTCACTTTCCATCCTTCTTTACAGCCGGAGTACAATAACAGGAAAACGATCCTTAAATGAAATTGTTTTCAAAATGGAGGCTCGTGACCTCACGCCGGATAAAAGTTAAAGCGGTTCCATCTAAAAGGAACCGTACACCTCTTCATCTGTGTAATTGGTAAATTTGTCAGCCTTTCTAGCCCTAATCAGACCTCAATGATGTCTAGAAGTGTGTGAGTTTAAAAGAGGTGAGATCGTGTGTCTGCTCATGCAGCTCATGCAGCAAATTGGCTATTAAATATAAAGAGGTGAGGCAGAGGAAGAACCATGGAGAAAAGAAAGAAAGAGACAGAGAGAGGGAGAGAGAGAGAGCGAGAGAATGAGGTGACAAATGAGGACATCAAAGCCCAAAATACATCTAAACGTCTGTCTCTATTCAAAACACATATGCAGTGCCGTTTTTGCTCCGTGATTTTACGTTAGCAATTAAAGCCTCGTCGGAGCGCAGGGTAATTTACTGAAATAATGCCTTAAATCAAGCGTTTCGCCTCCTTGAAAGCTCCTATCTTTATCCCGCCCTCTAGGGAGGTATCTGGGATTCATAAAAAAGAAAGAAAGAAAAAAAAAAACCCACACCACGTCTGCCATGCCCGTGTCATCTCCCGTCTCCCAACATGGCTGACTAATCACCGGCTGAGGCTCCGTCATGGCTGTGTATTCGCGACACACTGTTTACACAAAGTGTTCCTCTTGAATTTTTAATCACAGCTAAATTATGAGACAGCGAGCCCAGGATGTAGGCGAGGAAAGGAAAGGTCGCGTCAGGTTTATCATCTCAGCGCGTACCGCGAACCTGACACGGCCAAAAAGCGTCAACAGCGCGCTATGTGCGGTCCGGGATGAGATGAGAGACGGCTATTGTTTCCCCGTCCAAATTATTTTTCACTGTTTACGCACATGGCCTGATTTCTACCCGGTTATTACAGTTTCACAAACCGCATCGCAAACGTTTTGATTGCTAACCAGCAAATAATTAAGTCTCCACTATAAATATTTTAGGAGAGTCTCTCTGAACATGTCATTATGAGTGTCAAAAAGAATTGATTTCAAATAATGAATCATTTACAATGCGCCCAGAAATGTGCGAGCAAAAATGTGCGGCTGAGGAACGTCAAACATTAACATATTTAAATGACTAACATTAGCTCAACATTAATGTAATGAGCTGAAAATGAAGCAGCACACATTTCTCACCCAGCAACACGAAGGGGATTTCAGTGCCGCGGTGTTGAATTACGCTACAAGAAACGATTCAGTGGTTCAGCAAATGTGACAGAAACAAAGGTGTGATTTTCTGCACAAAAGAAAGAAAATAATCAGAATGATGTAACGCCTATAAATTTAGTACTGGGTAAATTCATTAAAACAAGCGATCAAAACCTGGACGCGCTTTCTAATTCCATGGTCTTTTCTGATTTTTATTTCTTTCTACGTACATAGTAAAACATCCTAAATATACAATCATCTCTTTTGACCAGTTGATATTGAGATGCATCTGCTACTCATGCTCCATACAGCCTTCATTGGGGATTTCTGAGGCTCTAAATGAACTTCTCCTCTGCAGCAGAGGTAAAGTTTTGGTCTTGTTTTCCTGGGAAGGTCTTCATCAGAGCCAGTTTCATCATGGTGCTTGATGGGTTTTTGTAAAGGACTATTACAGAACAGCTGAACTTGTGGCCTCGGACTGGCAGGGTCGAGGGTTCGCATGTTCTCCAGTGCTTGGTGGGTTTCTTCAGCTACTCTGGGTTTCCCTCCACAGTCCAAAGACATGCAGATTAGACTCATTAGAGTTCCTATGGTAAACTGCCCGTAGTGTGTGTGTACTGTGATGTATTGGCACCCTTGTTGTACCTCACCACGTGCCCAAAGTCACCTGGGATACAGTATGTTCCACGCCCACCGTGACCCCGTACAGAATAAAGTCATATAGATTATGAATGTATGACTGCATGAATTCAATTATTAAATTGTTCCTTAATGATCTAATTCCATATGTTTTATTTCATAGTTCATGAATAAATGTCCAGTAGCTCCAATGTAGGAAATAAATCACAAAACAAAAAACATACATTTGACTGGCATTGCGATCACTCTGCTAAACCTCAAAGAGTGCATCTTACTTACTTTACTCAGATTTTTTTTTAAGCTTATACTCTAAGTATTCACAAACCTAAAGTACTCATCGGGGACAAAGTTGTGAAAAGTGACGAAGCATTGCATTTGCACTTTAAATCCTTTAATGTTGAGCATTATGGATGAGATTTCTTGTTTTTAATGTTGGCTTTAAGCCCTTAGTCCTTGTCAAATACTTTTGCAGAAAAGAAAATATGCAAAATGTTTTGAAAGGGCAGCCGTTCCAATAAACGTTCCATAGTCCCTGCACTTTGTGTTTCTCAGTCGAGTGTTTACAGTACAGTAGATCAACAGATTCAGAATCACCAGTTCAAGTTAAGTTCGGAATAAAACTAAAATAATGGTTTTGATTTAAGTCTTTTAATAAAATCTTTTTTTTATTTATTTAAAATAAATAAAGAAAATACTGTATGTATTTAGTCGTCTGAAAAGAACTGTTCTCGTCACTGAGTTCCGTTCACATCATGACCTTACTGTACTGTACAGTATATTAAACCATGCACTGTAACTTCCTGTCCTGCTGATCGACCCGGAGAGGACGTACTGTACGTATAAACCCAGAAAGCTGAAATGAAGGAGAAGTTTCATTATGCAGCGGAACAACGGCGAGGTCGAGTCTTCGGTTTATAGACGACTTTATACAGGAGTTCATTTCCTTTGTGTCAATAATTATCAGGTTAATAGAATGATACGGTTAGTCTTGATTTGTAATCAGATACTTGAAAAATGTACCGGCAACCTATTTAATAAACATCTTATTGTCATGTGGTCATTAAAATGTAGTAGAAGTTCCCGGTTCGATCCTGAGCTCCTTAAAAAACGTATATATATAAAACTCTGATACCTTGAAATATGCACGATTATTTCCTTGTGTAGTATTTTTACGCCGTATTAATCTGCCATTATTCCCCCCCCCAATGTGTTTTCCTGAAGTGGAAATCCTGCGGTTAATTTAAACTCGTTGATCTAAGAAAGATTTTTTTCTTTTCAGCGCGCTCTCAATGCTATCAATCGTTGCCCTCTTTAACGTGACATACGCGGTGATGTAATCGCTGTAGTTTAGATATTTGTGTAACGAGCAATGTTCTACAAGCTCCCAATTATTCCAGCTGCAGACATCAGTCTTGGCTTGTAAGATCAAGACCACAAAAAAAAAAAAAAAAAATGCCTGTTTGCATTTCAGTTGCCACGCTTTTTTTTCTGGAACAAGAGGAAAATATCCCAAAAACTCCCATTTCACAGGGAAAAAAGAAAGTTCCCGGCACGCACACCAAATTAAACCCATGGCCACCATAAAAGTTAAAAGTAATGTTACGATTTTTTTCTCCCCTTTAATGATAAGAAGAACGTTCTGTGCGGTCACCAGCATGGTCACGCATTCGACATTCGAATGCCACCTGCAAATTATTGGCCCGTGGCGAGTTTTTTTCCCCTCCTCCTGCTTTTAACACACACTAATGTATTGTGTGTTCTGTATCGGCGCTGACAAAATAAAAGAACAGTCGCTAATCTGAGTCTGGTTCAGGCAGCGGACGCCCACCGCTAGCACATCTGGGAAGCAGCTGAGAGCTTCTGCCCCGAAAAACCGACACTCCACCGCCTCGGCAGATCGCGGGAGCCTAAGGGCGCCTTGGCTCGGCTTCTCCGGTTGTCCTTTTTATAAAAGACAAATAAGCACAAACTCTGGGCCGCGGTCCAGATAGCTGTCTCTAACACCATGCTGGAAAGAAGACTCTGGCTGCCCTGACGTGTGATCTCAGAGTGTTAAAAGGCCGTGGCTTTGCTTTTCTTTACTTTTCTTTCTTTCTTTCTTCTTCTTTTTTTTTTTTTTGCTTTTTGGAAACACAGCCCCTCTTTTTTGAGATGCTTCTCTCTGTGTTCTGGTGCAGACACACATCCACGCTCCACATTCCCTAATTAATCTTCTCCTTCAGCCATAAACAATGTAATTAGCAAAACCACTTGATGGCGTCAAAAGGTTTTAGACCCCGACGAGTTTTTGGAATTTTGGGAAAGTGCTTGCGCTAGATGTGTTGAGTTCTTCTGTTCACGCATGTGTGTACATGATGATAGTGTGTGAGTTGTCCTTTTGACACTGAGATTATTGTGATGGGTCGGAGAAACCTAAACGCCTCCCGGTTTCTGCTTCTTCGTAGTCTCCGATCGAGGTTCCGTCACGTTTGGTTGGCACGAATGGGAATCCTGGAAGGGAAACGAAAGCTGAAAGAGAGGAATTAAAGAAGGACGAAATGTTTGTGTTTCTGTTAAAGTGCAGCATTCCTCAAATAGGAGGTGACTTTTTCTTTTTATATGCAGAAAATGAACATGAATGAAAACTGCTTTCCAGGAATAACTGAGCGTATCTAATACTACTTATATAATTACTCACTAAATAACAATAATATAACAATACTTTACTAACTATACTAATTACTAATTATTTAAGACGAAAAGAAAGATTGTCCAGCACTGATTTATTTTACATCATATTTATCATATATACAAGATCTACTGTATAATGAAGACAATTATTGACAACAAACCAGCATATTTCTTTCTGTGTCTCTCTCTCACACACACATACACACACACACACACACACACACATGCAAGTTCCACTAAGTAAACTCATCATTGTTTGCTAATAAAAGGCATCATGTTGAACACATGCAGACATGCATACACACACAAACACACATGCTCACACACACAATTCCCCTGAATCTGCCTCACACACCAGCAGCCTTTAAATGGAAACAAGAAGCTTTTGGGTTTCGGCATCAAAGCCATTAATAAGCAATGGATAACCAGAAGCCGCTCTCGAGCCCAGGCCAAACCAAACACACAATTAAACACATGCCTAGCGGTGCCGGAAAACTGCTTTCAATACCGCTCGAAGCCAGCACGAGTGGTTGTTGAAAACCTCAAACCCAAACTAATGAAAGACAACGCCACTCCATCAGCGGACGGGCTGAAGGGGAGGCCGCAGTTCCAGCGAAAACATGCGGTGTCAGAGATTTCATTACGCTGACCTTTTCAGCCAGGAGACAGCAGGATTTTAGGAGGTTCATTTACCAAAACGAGGGAAAGAAGCGAGGAAGTGAGCTTATGCGCAATCCACTCGATGCCTGGGAGTTTCTTCACAAATAACAACAATAACATCAACAAAAATTCTGATTTAAAAACTGATCAAAAAGAACGGTAGCATTATTCTTAAAACTGCCAAGAATGGATTCATCTCATGTTGCAGTTATACACTGTACAGTCTTCTAGAATAGTCCAGTCTTTACATAACACACTGTTTAGTATGTTTCCATTATTATATTATGTACAGTGTTCTAGAACCTTAAGATAATTACATTGTAGCACACAGTAGTCTGATGTTTTAGAATGTCGTAGTTATTAATTGTGGAGAGTTCTAGAAGCTTTCCATTAATACATTGTACAATGTTTTGGAATCGTCACACTTTTACATTGTAGCACATACTGTACAGAAGTGTATTTTAGAATATTCCAATTTTTACATTATTTTATGTTTAGAATGTTTCACCTATTACACAGTACAGTGTTTTAGAGGTTTATTTATATTATTATTATTATTATTATTATTATTATTATTATTATGATTAGACTAGCTGGCCCTTCTGGACCCTTCCATTTATTACATAACGTGTTTACATTGTTCCAATTACCCAATTAGAATATTTTCAATACACCATCTAGCCAAAATAATAATAATAATAATAATAATAATAATAATAAAAAGAAAAATATGCACATGCTAAGATTTCATTTAATCACCTTTAGCATCGATTACAGAACACGATGTGGTGATTCAGTACATTCAGGTGGTCAGCTGACTTCATTTTATTTCCATATAACGTTGCTGAGTCTCGACCTGAGCGACCGAAGCATCTCCAGATCATAACACTGTCTCCGGAGGTTTGTACAGTGGACACTATGCATGATGGGAGCATCGCTTCATGCGCTTCCCTTCTTACCCTGACACGCCCATCACTCTGGAATAGGGTCAGTCTGGACTCATCAGGTCACATGACCTTTTCCCATCGCTCCGAAGTCCAGTCTTTATGCTCTCTAGCGCACTGAATTTTGGATTTTTTACTGATGAGTCTCACTAAGAAGTGACTTTCTTATGGACACACAGCTGTTTAGTTACAATCCTGTCACATTGTGTGTGTATGGAAATGCTCTTACTTTCACTATAAAACAGCCTGTTAAGCTCTTAAACTGGTTATTAAGGACAAGACTGAACAACACTCATAATTTTTAACTTGTACTGTATGTCATGCAGTTGCATTTTTATTACACAAACACGCATCTTGTCCACATCTTGTCCTCAAGCCCACAGAGCATCACTTGTTCAAAATAGGCCAAATAAATAAGAACGCAAAACATTTGACTTCAAAGCATCGCCTTTTAATATTCATTATAGTCTCAAGGATCGCATTATGGCACTTAAGCGTTGGTGTAGCGTGTGCCTTTGATCCGACTGGGTTGTGTTCGGCTGGATGACAATAAAAATAGTTGGCACTTTGTACAGCCTGCCAAGTCAAAGCACACAGGCTGTGTGGTACCGAGGGTCGCCCCGGTGTTCTCCTACGGGTTCAGATCTTATGTCTCTCAAACTCTTTCAGAAGGG
>JAAGKR010000260.1:0-60867 GCA_011419295.1 Clarias macrocephalus
TCTCTCTCTCTCTCCCTCTCCCTCTCTCTCTCTCTCTCCCTCTCTCTCTCTCCCTCTCTCCCTCTCTCTCTCTCTCTCTCTCTCTCCCTCTCCCTCTCTCTCTCCCTCTCTCTCTCTCTCTCTCTCTCTCTCTCTCTCTCCCTCTCTCTCTATCTGATTATTTCTAAGTTATTCGTATACTCTGGATCACAGGAGCCATCAAAAGTCAGTGTGTGTGTCTGTGTGTGTATGTATCTCTCTATCTTTCTCCCATCCTGCTCCTCCATGCTCTGGGGTGTCTCTCCGACAGCTCTTATGGACTGATGGAGAGAGGGAGTGATTAGTCGGGGCGCCTGAGAGACTCAGAGTTGAGATTATTACCATGCAGTGGATATTTCCTCCCTTTACTGAATTGCCAGCTCAATCTCTGCTCACACACCCACATTCTCACACACACACACACACACACACACACACACACACACACACACACATACACATACACAGAACCCCTTCCTCTGAGAATCATCAGAATAAGGCTAATAAAGATAAGAAGCATTGTGGGCTTCTTAACAGGGATACAGGGCCAAATCTAGTCCCACACACACACACACACACACACACACACACACACACACACACACACACACACACACACGCGCAGACACATACCCTGAAATACACACACATACAAACAGTATTCTTCTTTTCCTGCCGGATCAGTAAACAGCTCGAATTTCCCCTTTTAAAGGATTTAATTGCATCCACAGGGAAAAGACTTCTTTTGACACATTAGAGTTTCTATTCTAAATGAAGGAGGCAACGCGCGAGGGAGGGAGTGAGGGAGGGAACGAGAGAGTGATCGTGATGGCTGGTGGGAGATGGCAGGACGCCCGTGTGACCACGTTCCTGCAGCAAAATAATCAGAGATACGAAAACGGCACAGCAGCCACAGGAAAACAAACAGAGACGCTTATTATGGACTTCATTACTCTCTGTTTCAGCCACACACATGCAAAGCACACACACGCGCACGTAAATGCACACACTAACTTTCTTTAGTCAAAAAGGAAATGCAAAATAGATACAATCGCATTGAATGTAACTCCTGGATTATATGTAAACTGATAAGAAGTATGTTGTTCATTAGTAGAAAAAAATAGTGGTGAAAGTATTGTAGGAAAAAAAATTGCTATGGTGTAAGAGAAATAAAACACTTATCTGGGAGTTGTTGTCACATCCCCTGTACAGTCCTGACCTCACACTAAGTCATTTACACATGTTAAAGGAGCTCCTGGGAGGCCGGCGGTTCAGACTTGATCCGGGAAGTCCGATCGTGACCTTTCTACCTTGATGGTGTCCAAGCACTAGTGAAACACTGGGATAAGTGCATCAGTGTGGCAGGGGATTATATAGAGAAATAAAGGAAGTTTTTACTCTCATAACTGTGTTCTGTTATAATATAAACATGTATAAATAATAATAATATAAAAATTTATGAATATAAATAATCAAAATATCCTTAGGCACTTTGCATCCTGCCATAGTAAAATATTTCTTCCTATTACTTAAATTTTTTTCATAACTTTCCATGGTCCTGTACATTGCGCCTGAAAGTCCAGCAAACAGAGAAGCAAAAACCTTTAACGTCTAGATTTATTCTTTGGAGTTAAATGTACTTAGATCGTATACTGCACCTTTAAATCTCATTTAAGGAAGACAGAAGTAGTTTAGCGAGCTCATTTACTTTGTTCGTACCTCAGGGAATGAAAAAGAATGTACACGAGCACTGAGCAGTACCTTTATGTTGGACAGATCAGTGTGCAATAAATACTGAGAGTGAAGAAGAGGGAGTAAAGTGTAAAGTGTGTCTACTATACTTGGCGGAAATCAACAGATTTAGTATGAAAGAGAGAGAGAGGTGTGTTTGATCAGGGCCAGGATGTTGTGTCACCTACTAACATACTGACCCACCTCGCTGTGATGGCTTTACCATCTCAACCACACCAAAATGGACCACCAGGGTCATAACACACTTACACTCACACACACACACACACACATACACAGAGAGAAAAAGAGAGAGCGAGAGACACGACAAGATTAAAATAGCAGATTGTTTAAAACCTCTACAGCTCCTCTGAAATGACCCTGATTCCTTTAAACCAATCGGAACAAATCCCTTAAGTGACATCACCGCGGCAGATTTCCCTACTGATTTCGCCGCACTCGTTTCTTGGCTCCTTCAGTCATCTGCAAGTCATCTGCAGCCCTTGATCCAGCCAACAGATCATCGTTATTCAGACCACAGGACAGCCTGAGTGTGTCCAACACCATTCACCACATCTCCAGGAACATCATCTTTCTCAGCGCGGGACAACAATCGTTCCCGATGAAGCGCCCTCAGTAGAGTGCAAAGCGAGATCAGATCAGGTGTTGCTCAATGATGCACACTGCTCACTTATTACGATCTCTCATAAATGATTCGCTACAGCATGACAAGACATCACTTTTTCCATGCATTTGTGTGACAGCGCGTTTCCTTAATAAAAGTTTCAGTACAAGAAAGAGAGTTCACATTCCTACAAGGGTCTGGATCTGAGCGATAAAACACATCAGACTATCAGAAAGAGACAGAGAGAAAGAAAAGAGAGAGAGAAAGGATATGAATGTGAACACATTACATGTGCATTAGGAAGGGCTGCATTTTGGATTACGGTAGGAGCATCTGTGTAACACAATGCATACAGTATTACAATTTAAAGGTTATACTGTATGTAGAACAATGTGCATGAGTGTGTACGGGTGTGTGTAATCTGTCTGAGCAGTCATGTCGATGAACAGACACACTCCAGAAGGATTACTGAGCATCAGTCAGTGTGATTACAGTGGAGAAATCAATACCTGTAAATGAGCTGATTTATATGCATGGCACATTTGCATTTATTCATTTAGTCGACGTCTTACAAAACAAGGCAAAAAAACAACCCAGGCTTACTGTAAAGACTTTATTTCTTCAATTGCACTGTTTTTTGTCTAGCTCCTTTGACAAATCAGCTTTATGGAAAATTCTGATCCTATTATGCAAAATTCTCATTTTTACCCGTTTTTAATGATTTTTTAATGTGTGTGTGTGTGTGTGTGTGTGTGTGTGTGTGTGTGTGTGTGTGTGTGTGTGTGTGTGTGTGTGTGTGTGTGTGTGTGTGTGCAAACAAGAAAAAATATTCCCTGCTTTTTCCCTTTTTCTACAGTATTTCCGTATTGGCCAGACCTTAAGCCAATTAGATTTCGTCCCCTATTGTGACTTCATATAAGAAGATATCTGCCTCCCCTGGCTTGTTGCTCAGCTCTGATGTTCTCTAGTGGGGCGGAGCTGTAGGTCATTTACATAAGCACTGAAACAGAGCATTTGAAGCAATAAAGGCAATGAAAAAAAATTCATCATCTGAGAGGTATTTCAGTTCAAGCATTAACACACACTTTGGGGAGCTCTGAGAACAATGATAACTTGTTAAAGAACTAATAAAA
The DNA here is from genome assembly GCA_011419295.1 of Clarias macrocephalus. NCBI lineage: Eukaryota > Metazoa > Chordata > Actinopteri > Siluriformes > Clariidae > Clarias > Clarias macrocephalus. Next base: position 3,508 of record JAAGKR010000260.1, read on the forward strand.
TATGGGACCTTTAATGAGAAAACCAGAAGAGAAAGTGGTGAGGAAATGGGGAAAAAAAACTCAAATAAGGAAGAGATTTAAAAGGAACCTGTTCTACTCAAGATGGAGAACTAAATAACCCTATAAGCTTTATGGTTAAGGTTTGATGGTGAAATTAATTAGTATAAATTGGTATGTTATTTTTAATACTGTATGTTGATTCATTGTATTACTAAAAAAAAAATAGCCAGCAAAACAACTGGAATCTCTTTGTTTCATTTGCCAGTTAATTATTTACTTTTAAAGAATATTCCTGAGACTATAGTTTTTATATCACTTTTAAATGAGTTATTAAAAGTTATATAAAAGTTTTTTTTTTCTTGATCTTTGTTAGCAAATGTAAATTTGTGATAGACACTGATCAGCTGTCACACTAACACCACCGCCAACGTTGATTATCTATGGAAATAAAAGGGGGAAAAAATCGTCTGTACATTGGTCAGAACTCACACGTTCAATAATATCTTTATATTTCATACATTTGAAGTTACCATGAAGTTAAACCTGCAACATTAATGAAATCAAAATGGTATGTGCAGTTTAGCGCTTTTTTTACTGGTTCAGTGCTTTTGCCTAGATGTGCGCGTGGCTATACGTCAAAAGGGCCAATCAACCAGTGGCGGCCGGTCAATACGGGGCGCAGGGGCGCCGCCCCCCTTAAAGTTAGGCAGGGAAGAATGCTCCTTTAACATGTAATTATTTAACATAATAATTCTTTATTTTAATAATGAAATAAAGTCATTTAGTCACAATATTTCGCTTTGTAGACTGGTTTGTTTTTGAAAAGCATGTGACCTGAGGCCGAGCTCTGATTGGATTTTGTCAAATCATCCTTGGGGCGCAGCACTGTGCGCCCTGAACCCTCCCACTTTTATTCTTAGCAAATCAATATTGTTTTAAAACATTTGGGCTCATGTGATTGGACCATTCTCGACGAGTCTTTTCCAGCACTTCTTATGGAAAGCGGAGCTGCTGACGTGAGTCATGTGAGTCCTGCCTTTATTTTATGCTAGTAGTAATGATGCTTAATCACCTGATAAATGGCTATTTACAGGCGAGCATTAAAAGTTTAATTTAAATTTTAGCAGGCAAAATATCTGCCCCACCACCTAACCCACAGCACCCAAAGAATCCGCCACTAATGTCCCAGTGCCAGATACCACAACACACCACCAGAGGTCTTGTGGAGCCACGCCCTGAGGGGCCATATTTGCCCCAGTGGCACAAGGGGATCATTAGTTGGTTTTAAAGCTAATGGTTTTAATGATATGGCTGATTGCTATTAATAATGCTACACATACATTAGAACGGAGTGTCAATAACTTTATAATTAGGAATCCCATTTTACAAGAAACACATGTTTATTACATAATAGAAATGTGTAGAAAGTCTTTCCATAAATTTCAATCATGCAATAAAAACCCTCTCCTGTGATGGAAGACCTCTTTATTGTTACACGGTTCTGATTGATTAATTGATTAATCGAACCCTCTTTTTGGGATGAGGAGGCCCAAAAGTAAAGCTGTCCAATAAAAGTAAAACAGGCACCATTTTGTGGAATCATGGATGTGGAAAGATGGAGACTAAGTTGCTAATTCTGCCATTTTAATACAGAAGGGGTCAAATCGTGACTAAATAAACGACGCATATCTCCTGAGACTTCACTAATATAAACAATTCCTACATTTATCTTTCCGTCATTGTTCATTATCTCTCATTGTTCGGCATCTGAATGCTGATTTATATCAGGTGCTAATGCACGTCTGTCAGACTGTATGATGAGTCTTCGAGGCTATTATAGATGTCTAGTATTTTGACACGTTATTCAGTGCGGTAGTCTGTGGTTTGGGACGGAGCCCGAGTCTTTCCTCTAAAAGGAAGGGAAGAAAAGTGAAAATAAACGGAGGATGTGGTCGTACAGAGCTTGAGTTTAGATCAGATCACAACCGCTTTTATCAGGAGCGGATCAGCATCACACATCTCTGTCAGCGAGCAGCTAATTGCTAAATCTTATGATGCGGAAAATGTAAAAATAAACACAATTTCAATAGTGAGACCTAAAAATCTTTTAGACTGACCAAAGGAGGAAAGAAAAAAAAAACCTCAAACACTTCGGGTCCATTTTTATCCTGATCCTTTTTGAACCATGTCACTTTGATGAAGCAGCATTTTGAAGGAAAAAAAAGTTTTTTTTTTTTTTTTTTTCCTGTTGTTTTTTATAGCGTGTGGCTTTTTTGGTTTCGGGCTATTTTTAAGTCGCCTCAGTGAAAAATATCCCGAACATTTTAACAGGCTGCCCTTCAAACACAAGCCTAAACCTCTTTTTTTCTCATTTAATTCAACTTAAGGCTGAGATTTCCCTTTAAAAGTTATTATTAGACTGTAAGACCAGGAAATGGTTTGTATTTATTGAAGCAGAGAGAAAATCAGGAACCGCTGAGGAACAGCAAAAATATTAAATGAGGACATGAAGTGCATCCAGTTCTGCCTGTCATGTTTTATATAACCATCACAGGGTTTTACGCTATATATCCGACATTGGTTTATATACTTTAGATAATATTTTTAATAACATATTCATGTGCATAACCTTTAGAAACTCATTTAAAAGCATGATGAATAGCCTACTTATGACAGGACTAATCATTTTGGTAATGGTTTGTTATTGTCTTTGTGCGTGCGTGTGCATGTGCGCGCACGTGTGAAATGGCATGGATAGTTTGGTACTTGGTGTCCTCCTGTGGTTCTGAGTGGTACTGCAGGTCAAAATAAGTGTGAACATCAGTTGATACCAAATGTTTCAACTCTCTCTCTCTCTCTCTCTCTCTCTCTCTTTTAGGACTTAGGACACTAAGCAGAAAATTGTACAGTTATAAGGGTAAGTGAGTGCAAGTGTAAGAAGTTAAATCACCAGGGATGTGATAAACAAGGGAAGCAGAGGAGACCACATCCACAAACATAATCCACATATAAAAACTGTACATTTTCTTGTTTTATATCCCATGATTATTTTTTTAATTATGTTCCTATATGTTTGATTCCTCTTGTGTCTCAGAAATATAATACAAAAGCAAATAACTATGTAGTTTTACACGTTATAATTGCATTTAATATTGCAGAATGTCTTATAGCAGCTAGAAACCATCACTGCCTCAGCACCATCCTGAAAGCAAAAAAAAAAATCTGTTCTGAAGGCTTAACTGAGGGGAAAAAGCTCTCACTCTCTCATCGTCTATACTGCTTTATCCTGTATACAGGGTTGTGGGGGGCCTGGAGCCTGTCATTCATACACTTCGGGCAATTTGGCAACACCAATTAACCTAATCTGCATATCTCTGAACTGTTTGGAAAAAAACTACCAAGCACAGGAAGAACACACAAACTCCTTGCACACAGACCTAAGGCGGGAATCAAACTCGGATCCTGGAGGTGCGAGGCCGCAGTGCTAACCACTACACCACCGTGCCATATAATGTCATAACCTGAGTAAGATGCTACTGCAGGAACAAAAATATATATTAAAACGTGCATTAATGTAAACCTGTAAATCGGCACTTCGTTGTAAAATGAAATGAACCAACACCTTCTGCAATATCCTCATTTAAAAATCCAGTAGCACTGCAGGATAAACAAAAATTGCAAACAAAACAGCAGCATGAATGAATAATTATTACCAGGGTTGGTTTCAGCCTTACCAACTTATAAATGTGCAGCTTATTGGCCTGTAACTCATGTAGATCTCATGTACTTTTAGCAATTATAGTGATTTACCCCTTTATCATCCTCACTAAGGAGAAAAAAAAAACAAGAATTCTTTTCATTGGATTTTTCATTTATTTCCATGGGCCATAATATAAGAATATCTAAGAAAAATTGTATAGACTCGAATACAGGCCTTTTACAACTGAGTGAGATGTTGATTCATGGTAAAAGCAGTACCAATACATTCCTAAATAGGGAATAAGTCACATAAAATAGTTTAGGCATCCACATTAAGTAGATTACAGTAAATAGGCATACTATTTATCTAGTGGATTTGTTTATCCTATACATAAACCGAATGGTAGAGATGGCTCAATGGGGTCAAGTGTTATACATGTATCACTATACACTATTCTATCTATCTATATATATATATATGTGTGTATATATATATGTGTGTGTGTGTGTGTGTGTGTGTGTGTGTGTGTGTGTGTGTGTGTGTGTGCGTGTGTGTGTGCTCTGCCAAAAGGTTGAGCAGGATATTAAAGGGTTAACCCATGAAAATACTCAACCAGGAGTTATTCTAACATATAGTGATATTCCTCATGTGAGTCATGGGCAGTAAACCAGATTATAGAAGTATACAAATGAGCTAAGCATTTGGTTTGAGAATTGCCAACACCCACACACAGTCAAGTATGCAGACTCCTGACACAGGACCCTTAACCAGCCATGACAGAGTCACATGCGGCCACCAACAGTCGAGACAAGTGAAAAACCATCAGCACTCTGTTATCACCTTCACTAAGAGCACTCGCCCGTGTCCCATCCCTGTCCCTCTGGGACTGTTAGTGTCCTCTCAGCAGGTCCTCTCATCTCTCCACGAATACACCCATCAATCTTTCTGTTAAATGAAGTCTTGGTGTTGAGAGTCCGATGTGCATGTGTGTGAGAGTGTGTGTGTTTTCGTGGTAGTTGAACTGCAGGACCATCAGTCAGAGTCAACAGACAGGCTGTGTAAGTGTGACGATGAGCTCTGTCAACAGCTGGTGTGTGTGTGTGTGTGTGTGTGTGTGTGTGTGTGTGTGTGTGTGTGTGTGTGTGTGTGTGTGTGTGTGTGTGTGTGTGTGTGTGTGTGTGTGTGTAAATTCCATCCCAAGGATCCAATGTCAGGATCAGAGGGCACGCATCAGGCTCTTATACATACGTCTTCTCAACAGGAGCCTCTCAGGCACAGCCAAGGATCTCACACACAGCCGGTTTTGCCACATGTATTCATTTGGATGTCATTTTTTTAAAGGTGTACAAGTCATAGCTTATAATTTGGTATAGTTTCTATAGTAACAATGTACAAACATACTGTTCATACACACAGTCTTGTATCAGGGCGGTGATTAGTATACTGGTGATGCTGAGTGGTTGGAACAGACGAGAAGGGAAACGAGGTCGCTGCTGAGGTTGTTACGTAAACAACCAAATCTTAAATTGTATCTTCGGGTCCTTTGCAGCCTGTGAAAGTTCCCATTTCTTTAATATAATCTACATCGTTAAATTTTATTTCATATGAAGAAATCAGGGGGCACTCAAAACTTTTGCACAGTACTGTATGAATAAACAATATGTGGCATTTATGATATATTTTTTGTGATGTCTATGTGATAGTAAGTCATGCTTCATTTGTTTTGTAAATGTTACATTATAATTATTGTAACTGTTATCACAGGTTGGGGTATTTTTTTTTTTTTTTTTTTTTTTTTAGCAAATAATCTGTAAAAATGTTTTATGTTTTTTTTTTTCCAATAGCTTATAAGAATGTTTTTGACAACAGAAGAACAAAATAAAATCATTCTTATAGCTTTTACAAGGTTGCCTTATTCCAATTATAGTATATGGAGATTTTTATATGGAAGTATGTTCCGTCCTTTAAATAATGTTTATATAACTAATAATAGTTTACAGATGGTTGTGATGGAGAATACTTACAGACTGATTGATTTATTCAATGTTGATTAAAAAAACATTTTTTTAAATTATAATAGCTTATTAATTTTTTTACTGATTTTTTTTGTTCCTGGCAACATTTCAGTTGTTTATATAAAAAAGTATAAACACTATATGTAAAAGTACATACAACAATCATCATATATACAGTATGTGTCCTTATAATGATTAGCACTGTGGCCTCACACTTCCAGGTCGATGGTTCGAGTCTCACCTTCAGGTCTCTGTTTGTGGTGTTTGCATGTTCTCCAATTTCTTGATTGCATTAGAAATGCAGTGTAGGATAATTGGTGTTTCCAATTAGTATGTTAGTATGTTAATAATTTGCGTGTTAAAAATAGTTAGTAATTGGTGATGAAACAGGCATCCCGTCCTGGGTGTTCCCCGCCTCATGCCCCAAGTCCTCTGGGACAAGTTCCAGGCCACCTGCAACCCTGAACAGTATAAGCGGTATGGAGAAAGAGTAAGTGCGTGAATGGTATATCATTTGTTCACTGGGCTATTTTTGAAAATGTCTACCTTACAAAAGAACACATAAAGTGCATTGCGTTCCCAAGATGTACCCCCTTGCGCCCAGTGATATACCGGGAATTGGTAGATTTGTTGCTGTTATGCCGCCACAGCTCAGCAAACATGTACAGTAGGTGACAGAATTGTTCAGACACACCGTTCAGTGTGGTATTGACAGAGCATGAGCCTTTCCTCCTGAAGGAAGTTAAAAAGAAAAAGCTAAATAAACTAAGGATGTGTTTGGACAGAGCTGCAGGTCTGATGAGCAAATCACAACAAACTAATATCAAACATAAATACACCCAAGCAAAGATATATATACACACGGTTTCCTAAAAAAAAAATTTAAAAAATAAAAAAAGTGTTCTTCCAGGAACAGTGTCCCTTTGGACGGTTAATATGGTGTATTTAAAGGATCCTTTTTTTCTATCCTGATATCTGTGGTCTCTTCCAGGAAAGTGTCCTCTTTTAATCCACAGTGCACATTGGCTCCCTGAAGGGTTAAATCAGGATGAAAATGATGAATGGTGAATTGAGCACCTATGGGAGATTCTGAAGTCAGCGCTCCCCACAACCATCATTACAACAGCAGCAGAGGGAATATCCTCTGCATGAACGCTCCTTGTTGCTCCAGAACAGTTTCAGAGGCTGTAGAATTGCTGCTGCTGAGTACTGCACATGTTCGGGCCACTTGTGGTCCCCCATCATATGACTAAAACATTGTAGTTCAAGTCAAACGGGGACTTGTGATGAAATGCAGGCGTAAAACGGATAGGATATTTAGTACCGTGATGAGACTCTCAGCCGTAGTAAAAAACAACCCGGAACCCAGCGCAGTCCATCCCAGGAACACCTGTAGGAACTGCGCACACAATCATTCACCAACACCACTTGCACATTACGGAAACTCAGTTGGGATTTATCTACATGTTTGGGCTACTGAAGGAGTTCCTGGGAGGCCAGGGTTTCAGACGGCAGACTGATCATGGCGACGGAGTAATAAGAAAACATTCTACCTTGATGGTATCCAAGCACTAGTGGACTAGATAGTGAGTTGTTAATACATTCCTCATTTGTTCACATCATCAGTGAAGTGGATCAAATCTGATCCAATAATGGTCTGGCATTATATACTCCAATTCAGATTCTAAAACACTTATTATTATATTAATAGATATGTCACTAATGATTGTTTGGAATGATTTGTGGAATTTCCTGGCAAAACAAGATATATACACATATGTTGTGCATCTTCCGATACTTCCTGACATAAGGAATTCGCTCGTTTATTAGTTTGTCATTGCAGGTTTCCTCGCCTCAGGCTTTTTTTTTTTGTTGTTGTTTTTTTTTTTTTTTGAATGCCACGAATCGTTCCAAACAATCATCCATTACCACCCATAGAATACACACCCACAAACACACACACACACACACACACACACACTCACCCCAGAGGCACATTCCTCCTACACATGGCATTTATTTTTGACAGATACTCAGTCGGTTTACCCTCAAGATGCTGTGTGAATACACAGGTTTCTCAGACAGAGCATTTCCGAGACAAAATCGTCTCGCTCAAGTCTCATATCTGGAAAGTCAGGCTCAGCATTCAGGCTCAACAATAATTCGAACAAACACACACACACACACACACACACACACACACACACACACACATTCCATGACTGTCCATCTGCTCTCCTCGTCCTCAGAACACCACAAGACCTGGGGTGTGTGAGTGTGAGTGTGAGCGTGACTGTGTGAGTGAGAGAGTGTGTGTAGGTGGTTATGCGGGTGGTTAACAGCAAATTGAAATTCCATCCGTCCCCTTTACCCCCCTCCACCCCAGTCTGGACCAGCACAGCTGAAAGCCAAAGAGTAGCCCGTTCTCTCTCTCTCTCTCTCTCTCTCTCTCTCTCGCTCTCTCTCGCTCTCCCTCTTTCTCCATTTTGCCTCCCATTTTTTTGTCCCTCTCTTTCTCAGTCTCCATCTCTCATTTTCTTCCTCCTGATTTCTTCCCCTGCTTCTCTCTCTCTCTCTCTTTCTCTTTAAAGTGCCCCTTATCCAAACAGGAAGTTGCCTCCTGACCTGCAGGATGTAAGGGAACACCAGTGGAAATTTCATTAGAGCACGCTGAGCGCTCGCGGCCGAATTAACACACCAATTACCCGCCTCGCTGCACCTGTAAAACTTTACTGTTGTGTAATTCTGACCCAGATACAGCCATGCCACAGTACAGCCGTGTGTGCGTGTGTGTTTCTATTTGAGAAAGACAGAGAACAAGCGTGTCATTCTGAAAATGTGTCTTATTTTCATCCGTTAAAATGGCTGTATACAGAGCAGTGTGTGTGTGTGTGTGTGTGTGTGTGTGTGTGTGTGTGTGTGTGTGTGTGTGTGTGTGTGTGTGTGTGTGTGTGTGTGTGTGTGTGTGGTGTGTGTGTTGTGTGAAAGTGATGGACGTGTAACTAACCACTAGATTACAATGCTTTTTGCAGTCAGCTGGCCATAACAATCACTTCTATGTCTTTCTCACTTTCACACACACACACACACAACACACACACACACACACACACACACACTCAACATTTATCTGTAATTCCTAGTCAGTTAACATATACTTTTAATGCGCAAATCCCAGTTCATTATAAAAAAAAAAAATCACAAATTAGGTGATTGCCACTTTATTAGGAACAGCTGTACACCTGCTCATTAATGCAATCATAAAATCAGCCAATCATGTAGCAGCGATGCAATGCATAAAAATAACTGCTGGTTAAGAGACTTTTATGTCACATACTAGAACGTTCTTCTGACCGTGGAATGTTTGGTGCTGCTACATGGATAGTGTAAGTACTTTAGAAACTTATAGAGCTCTATACATCGGAAATGAATTTTCACCTACAACAGTCTCTGTATTTGAAAAGAATGGTGAGAAAGTAAAAAACATCCAGTTATAAGCAATTATGTGTGTGGAAATGCCGTGATAAGAGAATCTCCAGACTGGTTAAAGAAATCAAACCCTATCAAACCATGGTGAGCAGAAAGGTACATCAGAATGTGAAACACATGAAACCTTAAGGTTGATGGACTACAACAGCAACAGTCTAAAGGACTCTGAGGCTACATCTGTGTCAAAGTTCGACATGTTTTGCTTTCTGAAATGCTTTTCTGCTCACTACGGTTGTAAAGTGTAGGCATTTCACCAACTGGTATGTTTTGAGAAATGGAAGAAAAGTGCAGGACCTAAAGGAATCCCACATGGCCAGTAACCAGAGTAATGTATAATAGGACAATAAAGCTTACAGTAAAAGTGTTTGAGTGGGCTTTCACTAGCTGCCATGATGATTTAGCCAAAAATGAGCTACACCACTAATGTCACTAGAATAGGCCCGACTGCATGGGATTGTATGGACTTTTATTGATTTACATTTCTGCATGGGGTAAAGTGTTCACCATATCACCCAGAGATCTCGGGTGATGCTGTAGCCTCTTGCAGCCAGGAGCCTAGAGAGAGTCTCAGAGGGGTGGGATGGGAGGCACGCTAACACTCTCACATCAAGTGCACCTCTAAGCCAATCACAGGCGTCTCTTACACTGTAAACCCGAATAAGTTGGCAAAACTCAAAAAAATGTAGGGAACTAGTTACATCAATTTTTTAAAGTAATGATGTTTCCAATTTTAAGTAAACAGTTTTTGAGTTTGTTGTACTCAGTCATATTGATTGTTCTTTACTTAGATTACTGATTAATAGGAATTTTCATGAATCTCATAGTTAATTTTTCTTGTTGCAAATTAAATAAGTTGTTGTTGGTCTCTTAGGGGTCTCCACAGCGGACAAGCCCATCCACCCACACAAGCTTGGCACAGGTTTTACGCTGGATGCCCTTCCTGACGTAACCCTTCCATATTACCCAGGCTTGGGACCGGCACTGCATCTGGTGGCTGTGGTTTGAGCACTGGCCAGGAATCAAACCCTGGCCTTTCGCATGGCAGACGAAACCCCTACCGCAGAGCCACCAGTGCCCTGTTGCAAATAAAATTAATAGTAATTTTCTTTATTTTTAATTAAATCTGAAAGTATAAATTTTATAATTATTTTAAAAACGATTAACACTTTATATAAAACACAATACATGCAATGGCATTTTTTTTAACTGTAATTTTCTTTTGAAATAATGAATGCCCAACAGCCAACTTTACGTTTATATTAAATTCAACATGAGTTGCAGCATGAGATGCAACATTAATTGCAATAACATCCTAAAAATTGGATAGCACCAAACTGTCGACAATCAGATAACAGAGCTGCTCAGGTGGCACAAGGGAACCTACACAATACTGGGCATAATATGTTAAAACATCAACTTTAGGATCCTCAGATTTGCAGATTATACCTTACAGCATAATGCAAAGACAGACCAATCCGCCATTTGACCATCTTGATCAAAAAAAAAAAAAAATTTGTGGGCAGTTTGTGTGTGCATTGATGACGTCAGACTCTGCTGACAGATTTTAAGTTGGTGGAACTTTAGGGAGACAGTTACTGTAGCTTTAAATATCAAACTTGTTTAGCTACTGTAGTGTCATTTCTACAAACTCATAAATACCAAAAAATTGTAAATACTCATCAAGGTTTATGCATTTGAACTAATTGTAATCATTTAAGTTAACAGTACTCAATATGTTTAATTACGTTGAGCATTAGGGTTTACAGTGTAGCTCATGCAGGTGGAAGGAGCGGAGGGCGCCTAAACTTCTCGATACTACAGGACATGAGATCATAATTTTTCCACAGTAATGTGTTGTAATGCTAATTTAATTAAGTATAGAACTCTGTTGACTTGAACTGAGTCAAAGGTAAAGTATAGTGTGGAGGCGATCACACTGTCAGTGTGTGAACTCTGTGTGTGTGAGACTCCATTTATCTGCACTGTGCTTTGAAGCTGACTCACTTTACCCAGTTGAAAAGACCTGATGTGAAAAGGGAACATGATCAGAGCCTCCACGCATTATATGTTATTATTATAGGACTCCATTGAGGGTTTCAGAATTTCTCACTATTTGAGTCGCACTCTCTTCCTGTCTCCACATCAACTGCCCTCCTACCCCCAAACACACACACACACACACACACACACACACACACACACACACACACACACACTATTCCTCTTCTTCCGCAGGCAGTGCTGGGGGTGTTGCAGCAGTGTTCAGCGCACCGGGAGTGTGAATTTGTAATGTGTTTGTTCAGGAAAGCTTTGGTGTTGTTAGAAAAATCTATAAATCCACAAAAGCCTCCGGACCGGATCGAGCTGCCCTGAACCTGTGGCCCAAACGCAGAGTGAAACTGGAGTCACGACAAACACACCTCGCTTTTATCCCACCAACGCTCGGAAGTCCAGCAGGAATGTCCTGGACTCCTGCAGTGATAAAATAATCTCTACATCCTGCAGAGAACACACAGCAAGCAGGTCCATATGTGTGTGTGTGTGTGTGTGTGTGTGTGTGTGTGTGTGTGTTGTGTGTGTGTGTGTGTGTGTGTGTGTGTGTGTGTGTCAAACTGACAGAGAGTTAACACTGCCCTTCAGTTCTCATTCACAACACCCACAAATGGTACCAAAAGCTGACATCTCTTTCAGGGTGTGACTTTTCCTTTGCTACAATCAAACCAAAGCACCTATTTGTTCTCCTCAGAGAAAAATCCAGCTCTTGATGTCTGTTCAAGTTGGAGACTCAGTACCAAACACACAGTATGTGGCTGTTTGTTATGGCTCCCAGAGCTTGTGTGTCAGCAAAAAGTTCCACTATTAACTTGCTCCCATCCTATTCAAAACCTCCTTACAAGCCTTTATAAGTGCTTATATATATATATATATATATATATATATATATATATATATATATATATATATATATATATAAACTGATCGCTAAGATAGATTGGATTAAATGCTCCAATTTTACAGTACGTTTTCATGACACAATAATTTATATGATTTTTGCAATCGTGTGATATTTCTAACATTTGACGCGTAAAGAAATAACAGTGAAGAGTAAATAATTGTTGCTTATTTGTTGCTTAATTGTTGCTAAACTATAACATCTATAACCTTTCTGACACATATACATCTTGCCTCCACAACAAAGTTAACAAAATATCTTCATTTCGCTTTTTTTTTTCAAAATCTTGTATCTAACTTCTAAATACTGTATGCACAAAAATGACATCTAAGCAAGTGAAAATCAAATATAAGATTAATAAGCTTATTTCAAGACAGTTGTTTAGCAAAACTTTCTTGTTTAATTTGCAGAAAATTTTTATAGTTTTTAGCAAAGAAGCCAAATTATCTGCCAATAGAACAGGACATTTTCACATCAAATTTTAGTCAAATTTGACTAGGAATAAGCTTAATAATGTTATATTTTGTTAGTTATAGCCTTATTTGGCAGCACAGTGGGTTAGTGGTTAGCACTGACGCCTTGAAACACGCGGGTTGGATTCCTACATCAAGTCCGTGTGCATGGAGTTTGCATGTTCTCCCCATGCTTGGTGGGTTTCCTCCAGGTTCTCTGGTTTCCTCTCAAATGGGGTAAAATACAATGATCACCATTGGCCTCCACAGTCCCTAGTTGAACTACAAAGGGTCTTAGATAGATGAATGGATAGATATCCTTTTTTTTAACAGATAATTGGACTAGATTAAGGAATATTATACCTGCTACCATACCAATTTTTGCAGAGTGAAGTGACCACAAGGCTCTAAAAACACTGATGTAGATGCAACAATATGTATATATATATTTGCAATCACTTTGTGATCTGCTTATAAGATCATTATTGGTGAAGTTAATAAACTTACAGATATTTAACACCACTGCTATGATGCTGAGTTATAAATGTACCATATAAAACATATTGTTTTGGCATCAAGGTTTTGGCATCGAGTTTGCTTCATATTAATGGAGGCTAGATAAAGAGTGTGTATCAAAAATAGTTGTAATATCTTCTCAATCCAATATTTAAAGTACTTTACAAATACAGTATCAAACTGGAATTATTTACTCAATCAGTGTATTATGATTGTAACTATAAGCTTAATTTTTTATTTAGGTTTGGCAGAAATCTTACAAATTATATCAATAAATACAAATGGAATTATGGTATTTAAAAATTTTTAAAAAAGCGAACACTTTACTTTTCATTTTTACTTATAAGTAGCTGAATGAGTAGAATGAATCATGTTAGCATGTCATAGTTTATTGTAACTTACAGTTCTGTGATTCCAAAGTATAAATAAAGCTTCATGGTTGAAATGAAATCATCAAACTTCGCTATACACTTCCACAAAAATAAATGAAATAAAGATGATGTATTAGCAGTTTCCTTAAACAGACATCCAGAGCAAAAAAACTGCCGATAAAACTACCTACATTAGTGTTTAAATGTAATATTTTTTTAATGAACTAATAAACAAACGTGGATCAATCAGCCAGTTAGTTAAATCATTCAGAAATACAGCATGAAATGACTGGATTAGTTTCAAACAGTTCACTTTTTTATAATAAAGGTTTAGCCCAAAACTTACAAACGATAGCCATAATGTGTATAATGGATGTTTTTGAGAACGTCAAATGATTCAACTGGCCAAGTAAAAGAGATTCGGATTGCCGATTCCCAAACTCCAAATGCTTCACTTGTTGGTCAATGGGTTATGCTAATGGATTATGCTAATGTGTTATGCTAAAGCTTGATCAGGCATGGCTCATCGTGTGGTTACAGCCACCTAGTTGTGTTACCAAACACACTTGTGCCCTCTGTTTGAATATCCGCCTCATTTGTGACCGTGCTCAATGTGACATGTAAAAAATAAAAACAAAAACGACAGCAGAGAAACGAGCAGCATGAAATTGACGGTTAAACACAGGGCGAAATTACTTTAGCTGGAATTCAAGCCTGTCCTAGTGGCAAGATGATGTTCCTTTAAAAATCAGCAGACCAACGTAGCGTGAGTGGTGTTTTTTGTAGCGAGGTTGTGCCAGTATCATATCAATAATCAGTACTCCTGTGGCTAACATTTTACCACATATGGTAATATATCAGCATTAGCATTTCAGCACTGGCGCATGTGCTCTTCCGAGAAAATACTTAGAACCCAGATCTTTTTAAAAATATATATATTTAATTTTATCTGGCTTCCCATGAAAGTTTTTATGACGTCTTTTTCTGTGGTTGTTAAACTAGGCCGTGTGAGCGAGAGCCAGCCGAGGTCTGTTCTGCCCTCAGGACTCTGTGATTTTTACTCCCCCATTCCTCTTTTTATTTCATCTCCGCTCGTTTCTCTCCATGTGTCTAAGCAGCCATTAATGCTGCGGGAGAGGCAGGTGTGGGGAAGCGAAGGGGAGAGAAAACGAGAGAAATGCCAGGGCTGTGTGAGCCAAATATGACCCATCAACACCTTGAACATCTGGAGCTGCAGGAAACTAGAACTGGCAGAGGAACAAAATGGAGTTATGTCTGTAGAATCAAGCTGCAGGTCAGAGATCAGCAGGGTGTAAAAAGTCTGCAAGAATTGTGAAGCTCACAAAACAGCAAATTGGCAATAAATGCCTTGCATTTTACCTCGTGTCAGTCAGTGTAATTTTAATTACTGGCAATTAGCAGTTAATATGCTGTGCAATGAACAAATGTGAAAAGTATACAGACAGAATGTTAGCTAATAATTAGCTATAACATCAAAGCATTTTGTTTTTTCATCTTTTTTAATCTCTATATCAGTGAACATTAAGAGAGAACTACTGTAAATCCCCTACATATGAACATTCGAATTACAAATTTTCGAAGATACAAACCTTTATTCGCACATGTTCAATTTCTAAATTTAGATCATATGTCCGGCATACATTGCCACGTGCGTGCATCATGCATCCTATGCAAGTGTGGAAAAAGTACAGGATGTGCGGAAGCAAGTGTAAAAGCAGCGGCAATAAAGCTGGTAATGCTAAGTAGCACCAAGCAATAACTTTGGAGACAAAAGTAAAAATGATTGAAGGAATGGAGTGAGGTGAAATGATGGCATTGTTCGTTGTTTTAACATGGATTGTTCAAGCATCATTCTGTATTGTAATATACTGCATATAGCCAATTGTGTTAGTATCCTAGTACCTAGACAGTGTTTGCTGGACTTACGAACAAATTGGACTTACAAACAAGCTCTTGGAACAAAACTCTTCGTATGTTGGGAACTTATTGTGATATTAAAAAAATAATAAAATTGCAGCTGCTAATGTGAACTTAGCATTATACCCAATGTGTTATAGTAAAAGTTTATTAAGAGTGATTAGGTGGGAGTTTAGAAATGACAAGCAACGCAATTAAAATGTATGATGTTGCTTATATGTATACTTACTGTATGTTTGTTAAATGTGACAGAATTAGCAGCATGCTAGCACATTTTAATGTACAGCCAATCAAGTACAGTATTAGTAATAATATATTAGTAAATAAAATATTTTATAATTTTTAAATTCCTGTAAAAAAAAATCGCTTGTAACATAGTGAACAAAACTAGTAGTGGCAATGTTACTCTCGAAAGAAACGAGACACCAATCGCAATTTGTTTTGATATTGGTTAGATTGACAAATTTAGCCATCAATCAGCCATTAAGTCCTATAATTAAAATCATACGTATAAATTTTGCTTTTGTGTTAAAACATGTGTTGACCCATCATAGGCAACAATATTTCCTCTATTTGACAAGTTTTTTTTTTTTTTTTTGCTTTACATTGTGTTCTTAAATGAGTACAAGTGTCTTAAAACACATTTTCAGCATAAAATTAACACGTACTCTGTCTCTCCAAAAAGTACTACTGCAGAACTTTAATTTAGGCACGCATCAGCCATGGCAATGCTTTGACAATCTTATGTAGTGTCAGTTTTGCTGTGATCTTGATAAAGGCAGATGTGTGCTTTGCTTCATAGACTTCCATTCTTACACTGACACACCCATCGCTCTGGAATAGGGTCAATCTGGACTCATCAGACCATGTGACCTTTTTCCATTGCTCCTTTTCCTGATTAATTTCACTAATGGTCACACAGCTGGTTAGTCCCAATCCGGGGTTCACGTTACATTGTGTATGTGGAAATGTTTTTTCTTTCACTATTATACAGTACATAAGTCTGATTTCTATTGTCCTTTTTCTTTTCGCAAATTTACAGAAAGATTAAGTGATCCTCATGGTCATATATAATTTGTTTCAAACCATATTTCTTTATGAAGTTAATGATTTGAATAATGTGTTTAATGTGAAATACAATAACATCTTTTCCACAACCATAGGATACGTCTTGCGACATGGGTGTTTAAGAAATGATTGTACCCTGCCTCATGCTTTAAGTTTCCTGGGACAGGCTCCGGGCCCCCGCTTACGACTCTGTACAGGGTAAGTGGTATAGACGATGAATGAATGACAAACATTAGAGACTTACTGTATAAGATTTATGAAAATGTTCACAGTTACTGAAAATACCTCCAGGAACCTGAGGAAAATATGTGCATTTAAGCAAAATAAAAAGTTTGTGAACCCTCTTGTTTAAAGTATATTTCATCCCTTGCTGCCATTGTAATGTCCTTCTGGCTTACTGGAATTAGTTTCTTTTCCATCTCTTCTTTTCTTTTCTTTTCTTTTCTCTACTCCTCTTTTCCTCAGTGTGGTCTTATGTTTCCACTCTCTAGTGAAGCTGTCAATAACTTCTTCTCTCTGTAGTTCCCTCATAAAGTGCACTCGGTATAGAGTGAGTATGTGTGGATTTTGTGTGTGCAGTGGACCATAGCAAGCCCCTGCACCAGCCAAGCGCTTAATCATCAGGGTGTGCCCTTTCTCTCTCTCTCTCTCTCTCTCTCTCTCTCTCTAACCCTTTATTAAGGTCCTTTGTTCACTGTTTCTTTTCTTCTGTTGCTCTCCTGTATGTTCATTCCATCGTTTTCCATTCCGTCCAGGTGTTTTAAGGATACATGGTTTAATATCTACCACAGTGGCACAGTTGTAAAACGAGGTCGCGTCTGTAGCCATGACGATCACACGCACACTGTGAGAGAGAGAGAGAGAGAGAGAGAGAGAGAGAGAGAGATCTAGTGTGTCCTGCTGCTCTTTACCACAGGGGACTTGAAGCAAGTCAAAGTGAGTTAACACTAACCATGGAGACATTTACGGTGAAATCAAGTGTTATCTCTAAAAACATCCATCTGTATCAGATGAGAGCTTGTGCATGAGTCAGTGAGAGAGAGAGAGAGAGAGAGAGAGAGAGAGAGAGAGAGAGAGAGAGCATACATGCCACTACTACTATTTAACATTTTACTGTTTTAATGATGAGAAAGAGGTACAAAATAGATAATTATGATTGAATAGTTAAATAGAATATTTATATCATAAATATAAATTGTTTTAATATAAATAAATGAATTATATAAATTTATTATAATTAATAGATAAAAAATTTAATGTATGAATAAAATTAATGGATATATAATATAATATAATATAATATAATATAATATAATATAATATAATATAATATAATATAATATAATATAATATAATATAATATAATATAATAAAGTTAAGGTGTATTATTTGTCAATTAGTTTTCCAAAGAACCAAGTAATACTTCTGTTAATACATTTTATCTATATATGATATGATATGATATGATATGATATGATATGATATGATATGATATGATATGATATGATATGATATGATATGATATGATATGATATGATATGATATGATATGATATGATATGATATTATATGATATGATATGATATGATATGATATGATATGATATGATATGATATGATATTATATTATTATAAATAAGTAATAATAAATGTAACAAATATAATGTAATATAATATAAGCTTATAATATATAATATAATATCAGTTTTTATTTTTCTCATTTTTAAAAAATGGATTGAATTTTTTGCAGTATTATACTATATGTAGAGAAATTATTAAACCACACTGTATTATTCATTTACTTCTTATGAGTTTTATTAATTAAGCACTACTTTGTAGGTACACATTCAGTGACCACAGCTCATTTGTTGCCCTCCACAATATATTTACCCCCCTTCTGTCTGCAGTATTATAAAGGGAGCACTACAGGACCACCAATGTCCGGATATTATTTGTTTGGTGGGTCATTCCGTCATTCCATTTGTGTGCATGTGCAAGTGTGTGACCAAGCAATGATACCCCCAGTACACTTGCACCAAATGGTGTGGAGAGTTTGAGTCACAGGTCAGCCAAGAGGACCAAGAGAGAATGACTAACAAATGGCATCTCAGTGTGTGTGTGTGTGTGTGTGTGTGTGTGTGAGAGAGAGAGAGAGAGAGAGAGAGAGAGAGAGAGAGAGAGAGAGAGAGAATGTCATACAGATGATTGTAAATAAGATTAAATAGGCTTTCAGTGAAACTGTAGAGAACTTATGACTTTGTCACAATATTTTCTCTGCAGAATTCTTCTGCCTGTTTGCTGGCTGGATGCGAATCTGGTTCAAATTTACAAATAATAAAAAAGTTAAAATTCATATTATAAAGCATGATTGCTGGATCTGGTGTGGATTAAACTCTCAGCAATGTTAATAATGAAGTAAAAAAAAAAAAAAAGGAAAAAAAATGAAACTGGGCTGCAACCTTCCTGTTAAATGCCATCATTGTCTCTGGGCAAAATGTCTCTCTGGCGGCTTCACTATAGTATGAACTAATGATTTGTGTTCTGTATACTCTCAGGAGCTGTAATGTAGTCACAACAGAGAATAATGCAGCCGGAGGAAACAGGCTGAGTCCACTTCCTAAACAGGATGACAGAATCTATCAATGACATAGACCACACACACACACACACACACACACACACACACACACACACACACACACACACACACACACACACACACACACACACACACCTTATTCATATCCCTAGAAGAATGTTTCACACATAAATAATCAAATGTGTTATTCCAGATACTATAAAGATTACAGAATGAAATTATCCTAAACAATCCAAAATTATCCTACCACAATCAAGACCACATTTTGTTGTCATCATTGCTGTTTGTTTGGTTGGTTGGTTATAAACGTTGCTCCTTTTATTTTTCAGTGGTTTCCATTTTATACAATTTATCCATTTACAGTGAAATGTCATATGCTCTGGAACAAATCTGAAACAAGTTGTTATTATCTTGTGATTGCGATCTTCATCTATTTATATATTGTAAATGGTTACATTTCAAAATAATGATTTTGGCCTTGAGAAGATTCACATCTTGATATTATGTCTATGATGCTACAATAAATTAAATCAAATAAAGTAAATCTGTGTAATTCTATGTAATGTGTTTAGCAAAAACCATTCCATTATTTACCTTTTTTTCATAATTGAATTTAAATGTTACTTGAGTTGAAATTCTGCCCTTTATTTAAAGATGTTGATACATAAATCTTATTTTGACAGTATAAACAGTCGGTCCCTGCCTTTATCTTTCTTGAAGTTAATAAGACATAAACTGGAAAACGTCCTGAAAAACATAGGTTTCACCTCTGTGGCTGTAACAAACATTGACTCTGGAGACTCCTTGCAAAATTGCTAATAATACAATATAATTTTTTTTTTTTTTTTTTTTTTTTTACGGGATCCTCTTATAAATAAATAATCAAAACATTTCAACCAAATCATGTAAAATGTACAAGTACAAGTGAAAAGTTTGGATTTTTTTTTTTTACATTTAAGAACAAAGAACAATACTGGAGATTTTGAAATAACACGTCATCATATACATAATAAAGTAACAACAACAACACTCTCTCTCTCTCTACTGAATATTATTATGTACTATACTATGTTACTATTACTACTATTATATTAATTTATTCCTATATTAAATATACATAACTATAAATTCCTTTTTAGTCTTTTTAAATTGTATAGGTACACAAAATAATCAAAACAATTTAGTTCAAGACATTGCAGCCTACTTTAGTCCAGTGTTGCCTCAGATTAAAAGCACAAACAAATAACTCCTTTATATATTAATATGATATCTATTGTGCTACACAAATTATGGTTGTAAATGTACACAATTCAGTTTAATGAGTTTAACATAAATATACACTATTATTGGTGAGCTTACATATTTTACTTGCTTACATATTTTCTAGTGGAATTCTGTCCTTCACTTACATTTGTTCATACAAGAATGTGTTTTTTATTACTTTTTTTTTTTTTCGTAATGTAATGTGGTTGCAGAGGTATTTTAATGGAGTTAGAATTTATAATGCTTTAAAGGGAAGTGGAAAAACAAAATCATTCTGGATTGATTCTTATTAGAAGCCTATATATTTGGAATATAATGCGTAGAATGTTAGAATAAAAAATAATATTTTTCAGTGGCTGATATAAATGCGAAGACAATAATCTTTTTTCGCTTGATTTTAAGATAGATAGATAGATGGATGGATGGATGTTTTTTAACCTGTAATATTTTTTGATGAATATTAATAATTACAGAAACCAGGAAAAATCAAACCAATTTATCACTGTCATCCTGTTATTAATCATAAGCAATGTCAAACAGAGATGCAGAGATTTTAAACTTTTTTCTGTTTATCAGTGGCGCAGCACAGAGGACGGAGGAAGCAGATGATTTGAAGCTTGAAACTCACTGTTGAGAATTTGAGTGAGGTGGACAATAATGTGAAACAGATGCTGGGACATTTAAAAAAAACTTTCTCTCTCTCTCTCTCTCTCTCTCTCTCTCTCTCTCTCTCTCTCCAGATGTTATAGGGCTGTGGTTTTGATGGGATGAATTCTACTTTATTTCCATCTCCAAATGTCTTATTTAACGCTCATCAGCTCTGAAGGCCCCCCTCTGCTGAGGCCGGATATGTGTGTTTCAGCATTGAGGCTGAAATAAAGAAGGAGAATAACGAGATGAGGATAAAGCATTAGGAGGTGATATGTGGGCCTGTATTAGCACTAGAAAGCAACCATTAGGTGTTATTAGACTTGCTAAACGCTGAGCTCCATCCCACTATTTGACGGATTGCCTGGAAAATGGCGACGTGCTAAAAGTCTGGTCTGAATTTGCTCCTGTTTATTCAAAATATACAAAGCAGATACTCCTGGCCATGGTAAGCTCGGACAAATCTGCCAAGCGGTTATCAAGTTAAACTGGATTAAGAGGATAAACAGACCCCATCGAAACATGTTTATTCTTTCGCTGTATTCAAGTACCTCTTAAAATAAATCCGGGCACATCTATTTAGAGGAAATTTCTAGAAGGGTGCAGCAGCTTCAACCAGGGAAAGCGGAGACATGGTCTGTCCACAGCCCACCTGGCTCAGAGAGAGAGAGAGAGAGAGAGAGAGAGAGAGAGAGAGCGTGAGCCCCAGATCTAATCAATCCCATGCTCCCTTGTTAAGACATGGTGTTTTTTCTCTTCAAACACATAAAATAAAAGCAGTCAGTAAGGCTATCTCAGAAAAATCCATTCCAGATCAAGCACCCTGGAAATCTGCCTCATAAAAAAAGAAAAAATCATTGTAAAAAAAAAAAAAAAAAAACCTACATCGCAGCTGTTAAAAGGATTTTTTGCTTAACACTTTATCCCAAATGTAAGACTTCGCTGTTAAAGAAGAGCAGAAGAAGGATGATATCATCCATCTTTCACCTTCACTCCCCTTTCTTTCCTCTTCCATCCCTCGCTCGCCTAATTTAATTGTCAGGGTGAAAACGGGAAGTTCCGCAGATCCGCTTCATAAACGTCACCCAGTCACTGAGCAGGTCCATCTCTGGCATACAGTACGGTGTGTATGTGTGTATGAAAGCGTGATGGATGGTGTAACGAGTGTTTATGACGCGTGGCATGTAATATTTGGGGTCAGGAAGAGAGTTTGCAGGAGGTAAGGCGTCCTCCAGAGGAAAATAAGTCTGTCGGGGCGGAGACGAGCGTCAGTAGGCAGCAAACAGGGCCTGATCCTCAGGGAGAATAAACTACAAATCCTTACACAGAACTACAAACGGGCACAAAAATGGGGCTTATTTGTATGTACACATGAACTGATGAGTGTATGGATATATGCATGTTTAATACAAATTGTATACATGAAACAATTAAATATTATCAGAGAAATAAAAAGTTGGAGAGGGTTACACCTCATGGATCATTTTTATTTTGAATTCTTGAATTAAGAATTTTTTACATCCCACATCGGCTAAATAATAGTAATAAAACTTTTTTCTTTTTCACTTTTTTTTTATAAATTGAACCTTTCACTTATTGATTAGTCCTACAATCCTACCTTATTATTACAGTAACTCCTTTATAATTTAATTCGAGCCAAACCTCTTATTCACACTGCCCCCGATTACCTCATTATTATTTGAAGCATTTTTTAATCCATATTAACGCACTGTTTGCACTAATTATATATTAATTAACCTGTTATTACCAAAGTGGATAAGATTTCTTCATCTTATCCATCCAGTCCTGGAGCAGCTCCAGGTTTTGAACACCAATTTATAAGTATTATTAGTACCTTATTGTTATTACCATTTTATTAATTCTACGTTATTAGATTAACCCATTGGCACATTTCACACCAGATCTTTCTCTTTAAACTTTGATTAATACTACATCAACGTTTTTTTTATAATAATTTACTCCTGAAGCAATACAGGCAAACATTTTGTTATTAAGTCTTATGTGTGTTTTTACCCTTCATATCTTCATTATTAAATAATTCATCCTATTAACGTTCATTTACAGGTTCTGACCCCTTGTTATGCAGTGCCTAGCCTTTCATTTTTAGTACAACTATATTAAATCCTAATCATTCATTAACTGCGTGTCCTTAATGTTAGTCCTAAATTATGATGTTTTTCTTATTAAATTAAATTTACTAGTATTTTGAGGGATCTAGAGCTTTGTATAGAATACAAATGAATTGAAAAATGTAATTATTAAGGATTAATACAAGGGTGAGTCAAAACTATCTGCACTCTGGCTATAAAATTGAATTTAATTTTAATTAACCTAAAAAAACGACATAATTTTTTCACATAATCTCTTTGCTTTTCAATACACGTTGTCCCTCTCTCAACGAGCTTTCATATTCCCTCATTAAAAAATGTTTTATTCTTCATCAGAAGTCCATCTTTGTTCTCGTAGGGCTGCTTTTAGGAGACCAAAGTACGATGGAGCGAGATCAGGACTATAGGATGGATGATTTTAAAACCTTAAAATGAAGTTTTTGCAGTGTTGACTGTGTGGGCAGAAGTGTGCTGACGTGTATCATCATGTACATAAGATCACGACGCCGTTGAACAGCAGTCTTCTGCATTTAGTTCAAGTTTGAGACTTCAGCTCTACTTACTGTAACGAGCACTTTTGATTGTTGAACCTTTTTCCTGATAATGTTCCAATACTGGCTCTTGAAAATCCCAGAAAGCTGTAAGCATCAATTTCCCAGCTGATGGTTGACTATTTAACTTTTTCTTGGTCAGAGATTGAGGATGTTTCCGTTGCATACTTCTGTTTACTCTCAGGCTCGTAGTGATGCATCCATGGCTTGTCAGCACTAATGATTCTCTTTAAGAAATTTACCTTCCATAGGGTATCGGTCCAAATTCTGTTTGCAGATATCCAAACACTTCTGTTTATACTCTTCCTTGAGTTGTTTTAACACCAGGTACAGCCTCAGACCACAAAAAAAAAAAAAAAAAAAAAAATCACCGCACGCTGCTCTTCTTGCATGCAGACCACAAGCGGGTCATCCATATTTTTCACACCGCGGTTACAACTGAACTGATGTAACATGTTCACACCTGCATACTTAGTTTAATACCTATAAGATGCCTCTTGTTTTTAAGCCCTTGAATGAGCTTAATCTTTATAATGTTTTTAATTTCCCCCTGTCCATTACTTCTATAATGGGCATGTGAATGTCAAAACTGGACCATATGCAGCAATGGAAGAAGGTGGCCTGGTTTGATGGATCATGATGTGGATTCCAGGATGCACAATAGGATGAAGGCAAGCTGGTAGTGTGATGTTCTGCATTTTTGCAATGAATAAAGACTGTTTAACACTTAACAAAATATTAAGGCCATTAACATAGTCTTTCTTTTTCTTTTTTCTTTTTTTTCCTGAGGCTTCTCTGTTACAATCGTAACCGTCACCATAATAACAACATGTGCTTCTCTGTGTTAGTACCACTACTGGCCCCTAGTGGAGCTCTTCATGCAGATTCATCTTCAGCAAGGCTGTGGCTCGGGGGTGTGCTCAGCGTTTTTGCCACTGCCATATAGGGAATGGTGTCCTTTTGGTTATTAAGGTTTTGCAGTCGTAACTCTTCTCTTCATCAGCTTCATTCATTATGGCACATTCAGTTTGGACCTTTCTCAAAATGTTTCTAGAAATAGAAACTACATATAACTATATGTCATTTAACAAATAACTATATACACCTTGGCATACAAGCGCCCCACCTTACTTTTTTTTTTGCAAAAAATTGTGAAGCATTTTTGGCATACGGGCAACCGAGCAGGGGAACCATTTTCAGTTCACTTTTTAAAGCAGCCGGTGCCAAGAGGAATCATAAATTAAGTTTAAATGAGGTTGCATGTCTATTTTTTTATTATTATTATGAAAAAAAATATGATTATAGTGTTGGAAATTGGTAATGCTGGTAATATTTTTTGGTTGCTGGAACGGATTATCTGCATCTACATTATTTCCTATGGGAAAATGCATTTCACTATACCAAATGGATTAAATCTGTATGCTGAGGTTCCGCTGTACAGTGAATCTCAGCTGTATTTCTGAAGGTCCACTCTCCTGCATATTTTAGTGCTTTCCCTGCTCTACCACACCCACTTCAATTATTTCAATTAAGCTAAGAAAGCACTAAAATGTGCAGGGCAGTGGTCTCCAGGACAGGAGCTGAGAACCACAGGTATCATATAAACCAACTGATATTGGCTTTATGGCAAGCTTGTCACTATTGTCCTGTATGTATATGCATAACACCAGTAGCAGGACTGTGTATATTAACTCCACACTCTGTTTAAGAGCTCTTTAAGATTAATAACAAGTGCATTTAAGTGAAATAAAATTGTAAGTGATAACTGATTGTAGTACTTTATTTATGTAAGAGTAAGAAATATTAATGAAGGAAAAGTACTCTATTTTGTACCAGTTAACTTTTTTTTTTTTTTACCTCTCTCAGAACAAAATAAGAACCGAAATATCAAGAGGGGAGAATTAAACAGTATATCATCCCAATGAAAAGAGTTACAATCAGGACTCATAGTGCACATTCCCTGTTTACAACATGCAGTTGCCTTCCACATGCTGTGTTCAGCTTAAAGACCATAATAAAAAATCTAAAAAACATTTTCTTCTATCTCCAGTTTAAGGTCACGCTGTCTGTCTGGTATTTGACATTTTTTTCCTCTTTGTTTTTGCACATTGCAAAATAAAAAACCACATATTTTTTGTATTTGTCTCATTAGCTCTTATTTAGTTCCTTTTTTCTTTTCCCATCCTTCACATTCTGTCGTTTCCCTCCACTTTTCACTCTTACCCTCGCTATAAATCTGAATAGCCCTTTTGCATTTTTATAAGAACAGAGACTCATTAAATGGCTGATTTCAGATGGTAGAGCGTGAATGTTTTAAATTAACTTTATTGATTGCCAAAGAAAAGCTGACACCAGGCTGGCGCCCCGGGCAGTAGATTTCCACTTGGGTTGTTTAAGATGCAGGACCTCATTTCTGCAGCTTAGCAAGAAATAATATACAATAAAAAATGATAGAAAGAATTTGGTTTGCTTTGTAGTTTTTATTGCTTCTTAAATGCATCAACCTAACATAACTAACATAACCAAAATGAACTATGCAAAAAATGTCAAAATGATTACGAACCTCTTGTACTTAATTCATAGTTAATAACCAAATGGCTAATTAAAGGGTCATAAATTAGAGGCTTCTAATTTTAGTCTAAAATAAAGTGTGTTATGTTGTTGCTGGGGGCATTATTTATTTTTTTGTTCATTTATTTAATTTTTTTTTTCAGTCATGGTCCAGTTTTACTCATCAATAAAAAGTAGATGTGGGTGGAGCCAACCTGGAAGAGTAAATATGTTGATCAGACTGATCACTTTTATGCTAGTGGGCGTGATCTCTTCCAGGTTGGCTCCACCCACATCTACAGGGCACGAGGGCTCACTAAATGGATCGATGAAAATACTAATGATGTATATTCATATTTAAGAGCTTTTCTTTTCTGTGCATTAGAGTTCTTTTAGAACGAAATTCTTTGTTTGGATGTTCAATAACTCCCAGCCAGGTTCCTGTAATGTTCAAGCGGCGTTGGTGCATGATTGTATGTAAAGTTCACACGGACAGATAAAAGTCTCTTTCACAAGTTTCCGCCGATTTTCAGGATCAGGCGTTCCACTCACTGAATGCTCACATGAATGACTCTTCTTTGAAATGTTTGCCACATTCAAATATTTTACTGCAGCTCGGAGTATCGTCTCTATACTGTGATTAAAGTCTTCTGTCAATGTCGATTTTTCTTCATTCTCAAGAAAGTTCATCAGGAGTCCCGGTTTCACCCGAACGCCCCTCATAATAGTAACAACGTTAGAAAGCATGTTTAAAAAGTTGTTATGATTGTATTTAACATACTCCTGTGCACAGACTTTTGGGCAACACTGAAATAAAATGACATTATATCATAATTCATCCTACATAGAAATCATAAAGTGGAGGTCAGGGGTAGCTCAGTGGTTAAAGCATTAGACTACAGTTTGGAAGATCCCAGGTTCCAACCCCATGGCTACCAAGTTTGCCACCAATGGGCCCTTGAGCAAAGCCCTTAACCCTAATAAGTTGCTCTGGATAAGGGCGTCGGCCAAATATAAACTGCTCTCTTTAGAGTCCGATTTTGGATTGATGTTTTAAACGGCACTCTTCACCACCATCATCGAAAAAGCTACTTTAGGAAATATCTTTCGAAAGAGCGTTTATCTTCAACCCTGCAAGCACTTGCACAATCAATCCAAGGTGGTTCTGGCGTCTTGCGGTGACCCAATCACTTTCTAAGATACTTTATGTTGGATTTTCCTTTAATTCCTCACTGCCTGCAGAAACCAGAAGCATAAATCATCCAATCAGAGAACGGTGAGAGAAACTCTCGTCCTCAAAATTTCACACCAAAAAACTCTCACCATAAGCTTTTTTTTTTTTTTTTCTCCCAATTTTCCAACTCTGGAGCAAGACGGTGTAAAATCAGTCTGGTTGCGTATGCTTTCTGTGAAGTTTTGCGGTATCCCTGCAGCATCAAGCAGAAACTGTATATACTCATAAGTCATAACCACACATTTTTGCTTTGAAGAAGTGATCCCAGTTCAGAGGAGACTAATTCTACAGACTTTAATTTACGATGCTGTCGACTGAAGAATTCCTTAAAAGCGGTCTGCAAAAAAATTAACAGAGTATATTAGAGTCAGTCTGCGATAATCAAATACACGTTACTGATCTGGAAGTGCTGAGTATTTATTCAACAAAGTATCCAGCGTGTTATTTACCTGTTGTATTAGCTTTTTTTTTTTTTATTAGATATTTTGTGCTTGAATGAGTGGTAAAATCCATATAGACAAATAAAGCATGAGGCGATTACTACAGCTACTGGAAGTAGTTTTTTTTTTTTTTTTCCCGCTCCATTTCCCATTCATAAGATTTGTGAATTTAATCCAGCAGTACAACTGAGTTTTCTTAAAACCACTGAGGTGTAAAAACAACCCCAGGTCAAACAAGCTCAAATCCACCAGCGACCATTAAAAAAAACCACCAACATTGCTAACATTATATGTTTTTTCGGGGAAAGGTGGGTTCTCGTTAGTAAAAAGGGCAAACGATCAATGACCAAAGTTTCCACTGATGGTCGCCACACCAAAAATACTCACTGCCCTCTCACACACTACTTATTAAATTACTCTCTTGTAAAACCCTAGCACACTTCATCTCTCTCTCTCTCTCTCTCTCTCTCTCTCTCTCTCCTCCAACTGTTTTTAATTCTCAGTCTGTGAGCTGCGTTGTCAATCACTCGTAAGTAAAGGCCCCCAGCAGAGACCAGGTGGCAAGCTGCAGGCTTCATGGATGGAGGAGGTGATTAGAGATGGACCAGAAGAAGATGCCTGTTTCTGTCCAACACCTGCTTGATATAAAAACACACACACCTTGCGTGCACACACCCTCTCATATTTACACACTTTTTTTCATAAACTTCCCAGACAGGAAGTACCAGCACACTCACACAGTTCACACAGTCTTTCTGAAAGCCCTTTTCCTGTCTGCATGGTTTCCCATGTGTTTTTTTTTTCTTTTTCTTTTTCTTTTCTTCGAATCGTTTCTTCATTAATTTCATGTGTTCGGAGCTGAAGCCCACAGATCCACAGAGAGCTGCAGAATGGAGCTCTGAGTCCATCATTACACCAATAACTCCACACATTAATCTTTCATACAAATGCTCTTATTACACGGCACAGCAAAAGAGCTTGCACACACACACACACACACACACACACACACACACACACACACACACACACACACACACACACACACACACACATATACCGCAAGCTCTCTGCTGAAATGAACTAAGGATAAAAATAACCGTTATTCCATTCGCATCTTCGAGTCACAGCTCTGTTCCATTCCGCCCGCTCTTGCTCTCTCGTCCTTGCTCTCGCTCTCGCTCTCGCTCTGGTCGTCCTGCCTGTTCCTGCTGCGTGACCCAGGAGAAATCTCTTAAAAGAGTCGCTGTTAGCAAAGCTGTACCGGTGCCATCTTGGCTCGCACCGAGCCTGTCTCCCAGCAGTGCCATGTTGGCTCGACTTTGCTGGGATCGTTTCCTGCAGCTCGTGGAGGTCTGTGTTTTAGTGCCGGCATCTGCAGCTCGTACGGAGCCAACCGGCCTCAACAGGGCAACGAAATAAGGCCTTTAAATGAGACGAGCCCGTGTTCTGTGCCGAGGCAGCAGTAAAAAAAAAAAAAAAAAGCACCGCTAGATTACAAACGGGCGCTGAGGGCCTGTGTAAAGGAGTTTCCATTGCTCTAAATTAAATATGAACATTATTGATTACTGTGTTTAGTAAATAGTGTGGCACAATGAAACTATCATAGTGTATTTCACATGCATCATCACTTAAAAAGGAGTGTTTATACTTATACTGTAGGTGTGACCTCTTTAATGTTAATTGGATAAATTCTCAGTGGGACAGAGTGAAGAAAAGTCATAAAATTCTAACATCCTGTCCGCGATGCCCTTTAGTCTGAAATGGCTTGAGCATGTTGTTGTCTTTTCCTTTTTTTGACGTATGCCGTTAACTTTTTAATCATGCCACAAAGGCATTCTCAATTTAATTAAGATCAATTAAATAATTATTTACAGAAAGTATAAGGAAATTCCGAAATGCATCATAAATTTTTGCATTCGGTACTTAGTCAGGGCTACTTTAGCATGAATTACTGCATATTACAGCTTGGCACGGAAGTCATCAGCCTGTGGCACTGCTGAGGTGTTATTGAAGACCATGTTGCTTAAATAGTAGCCTATACTGTCTATATTGTTGGGTGTTTCTCATCCTCCTCTTGACAATAGCCCATAGATTCTCTATGAGGTTCAGGTCAGGCGGGTCGGCTGGCCAATCAAGCACAGTAATAACATGGTCAGAAAAACAGTTATTGGTAGCTTTGGCAGTGTGTTCAGGTGCTAAGTCCTGCTGAAAAAGGAAATCAGCACCTCCATTAAGCTGGTCAGCAAACGGAAGCATGAAATGCTCTAAAATCTCCTAGAAGATGATTGTGTTGACTTTGGACTTGATAAAACACAGTGAACCAACATTAACAGATGCCATGGCCCCACAAATCATCACAGAGTGTGGAAAATTCACACTGGACTTTTAATAATGGACAAATTTAATAATGTGCCTCTCCACTTTTTCTCCAGATTCTGGCACCTTGATTTTCAAATAAAATGCAAAATGTACTTTTATCTGAAAAGAGTACTTCCGATCACTAAGAAATGATCCAGTACTTTTACTCCTTAGCCCAGGAAAGACGCCTTTTACAATATGTTGTCTCTGGTTCAGCGGCAGCTTGATACTGCGTCTCTGCATGGTGGCTCTTGATGCACTGACTCCAGCCTCACTCCACTGCCTATAAGGCTCCCCTGAATCATCTTTGCTTGACAATTCTCTTGTGCTTGGGCACTTTCCATGAATATGCTTTGATATAGCACCTTCTGTGGCTTACCCTTCTTGTGTAGGGTGTCATTGATCATTTTCTGGACAACTGTCAAGTCAACAGTCTTCCCCATGTATGTCCTGAACTAGACGAAGAGAGTCACGGTGTTTATACTGTATAAATAGTAATTGACTTAAACTCGAAATTAAATATTCGAATATTTTGCTATACTGGAATTTTTATTTTTATGAGTTATAAGTCATAATCATCAAAATGAATCAAAAAAGGTTTGATATATTATAATTTTTCTGTAATGAGTCTAGTATATAAGAGAGTTTCACTTTTTGACTTAAATCACAAATTCTTTTCATGACTTTTCACATTTTTTGGGATGTTTTATAATAATACATATCACCGCATGCACTTAACACTGTGATAATTCTGATCCTGCGGTGACATGATTACAGTGTGAAGGTGGAGGTGGAAGTTGTGGCTGGCCTCCCAGTGCAGTGTCCTCTTCCTCATTAGCTGAGTATGTTTGTGAAGCAGGAGTAGCTCTTGTTACAGCAATAAACTGCGACTTTGAACTTTTAATGGAGCTCTAAAATTCAAGCAGCGCTTAAACAAACATTTCTGCTCGAGAGAGAAGGAAGGGTCAAAGTTGAACAAGTTTATAAGCCTTTTTTCTGGTATTAGCTGCATTATACAGTATTTGCACCAAGATATCGTACACACTCATGTACAGGTATACAGGTGACACCATCCTGCACTGATATAATGTGTATACTGATCTCTCAAAAGATGATGTTTAATGCGATATTTCATTAGATAAGGAATAAAACACTCAGCAGAGTGTTGTTACAAAAATAATGCATTTGTCATGTTACTGAAAATCCGTCAAGAAGATGATAAAATAAAAAAATAAAAAGTCACACACTCTATGCTTTCATGCAATCAACCTTTAGCTTTGAGATTTTAAATCTCCTTAGTTGTTTTCTTTGCTTGATGTATCCCCCAAATTTTATCCTGATGAAATGGCACCTCTTCTTTCAAATAAAACAAACAAATAAATATTAATGAAATACTTTGGATTTTTTCAAGTCGAAATTAAGGTGAATATACAGTATGTGGTGAACTCTACAATAAGAATTTTGCTATGTAACAACTTGGTTTAGCTCAGTTTGACTGCAGGAGCATCATATGAGTCTCAGCTGAACTTTTTGCACAGAATGAGGGTTGTCAATTTTGGCCCCAATTACTTCTATTGTATTCATGTTCTAGATGACAAACCTCATGGTCGGTGTGCAGAAGAGGAAAATGTATAACGACCAAGACCTACTGTAATATACTGTATTTATACACACCTCAATTTTGATTTGACAGACTTCAAACTATCCCTTCAAGTCCTTGTGACAAAAGTGATTTTTTTGGAAATGATTATGTGTTCAAACACTATTCTTAGAACTGCTGTTATAGTAAACTAGCTGTGCTTGCGACTTTGTTTGTGTGGAATTTTGGAATTTTATAATTATGGCAAATCGACAGACATACTTTCACTGATTTTTAAGATGAACTAATTATTTTTTCAAGGTCGATTTTTGTATGATATAAAGGTGTTTTCCATTGAAATGACAAAGTAGCATATTTTCTATTTCTGTGGGCCGATTGTGAATTAAACAAGCCCCATATGTTACCTCAAGCCCAGTGAAATACACTTGTGAAAACCCCATTAAAATTCGTTCAGTAGTTTTTATGTGATGCTTGCACAAACAAACAGACCATCTTGATGTGCTTTATTACTCATTTTACACCCCCCCCCCAAATTATTTTTTTGAAAATATTTTCAATGTACAGACTTTTTCAATGTACAACTTACTGTACAGTTTTATTATATGTACTGTATACTGTATATGAACTGACACCTTATGACCAATCAAATTCAAGAATCTATTTTGTATAATAATAATAATAATAATAATAATAATAATAATAATAATAATAATAATAATAAATTAACATCTTAAGATTACTTCTGAAGATGTATTGGTCATTAATATTAAATTATATATTCAATAACAATGAAATAAAGAGGACGGTTATAAGAGTAATGAATGTGTTTGTTTGCTACCTACTGTATATTACCTTTGTGCAAATTTTTGTGGAAATTGTTTTAAAAATTGCATGAAATCGTAATTTAAAAATTTTTTATTATATATTGATTAATCTATTTCTACAAACTTTTATATTAGTTATGTTTTAAACATGATTCCATGCTTGGACATTTGCTCTGATTAATTGCTTCATATGGAAAGTCCAGTGTAAACATTCAAACTTTCAAACTTTTCATTCAACTTGACTAAAAACGCATCCACTCCCGTCCCCACCCACAAAAGTTTCCTGAGAACAGCGTCGTTAAATTCCATCCTACTCAACACTACCATCTGCAAAGTAAACCTCCATATTTCTCCTTGTTTTTATAACGGGTTAAAACAGCAGTTAAAATGTTTAAACCCATGAAATTAGTTGCATTTTATACTGCATAGAAAACGAGAACAACTATCACAGAATGAGCCGTGCATTAAGCGCCAACAGTTTCCTGACTTTCACCACTCTGAAACCAAATCCTGCAGTCATCGCCACCCCAAACCTGATATTACTCACATATATAGTCTAAATAAAATATATTAATGGAGCACTGGCTGTCAGAGAACCTCTAATCGAAACAATATTTAGTTCTTAATCTCTAAGTAAATCTTTAGAGAAGGGAAAATGAGAGGTGCATATCAGGTTTAGGAAAAGCTAAAAGGCAGCAGAAATGAGCTTTTTATTTATTTGAGCTATTAAATGTTTACTGCCGTGACATGTGTTGAAAGAGACGTGGAGCTGGAGAAGGACACGGAAGACTTTTTTAGATTGACTTTGCAGGGTGTCGAGGGATTATAAAGCCTTTGTTCTGATTCTGTGTCGACGTGCGAACTAAAGGTTAGACATTAGCTTAGGCTGTGAGTTGGAATTGTTTGAATGGGAAGGCATAAATGATAGAATAGAATATTTAAACACTGCGTTGGTCTCGTTAACATGCTGGAGGTTTTTTTTTTTTTTTTTTTTTCCCATTTATTTAAACGTTGTTCGTTCTGTTATGCCAGTTACAGATAATCTGTCATGCTCACATCTGACGGGAAATATGAGAAAGACGAGAATAAAGCAAAACAGGGAGCTGTTAACTCTCTCTTCATCATTCTTTTAAATAGAAATCTCACCTTCTAATGAGCAGTCATTTAATTCCATATATAAGGCTTCTCTCTTTCTCGCTCTCTCTCTTTCACACACACACACACACACACACACACACACACACACACACACACACACACACACACAGTGTAGTGGGTTTCATCTGAAACTATCAAAACACCACAAAAGCCACTGTAACAGTCTGACGATCACAGCAGTGCCAAAGGGATGAAACATGGGAAAATACAAACAATGACTGACACACACACATGCGCACACACACACACACACACACACACACACACTGTGCCTGCAGGCAAGGCCCATACCCTCGTGTTGATCTACATAATCATGTGCAGAAGCTCTTTTAAGAGGGAAAAGTCCAGTCCCCGTTTTCCCAGGGCCCCCCGGCACACAGGAAGTGCTCTGACCTGCAGCTGCCAATCAGAGAAGGAGAGGTCAGGTGGAGAGGTGCATTAGTCCACATCACACACGCAGGTGGACAGGTCAGGTCATTATAAAAAAAATTTAAAAAAGAGAGAAAAACAGAACGATTTTTTTTGCCAATTATTTCATACATATGACTGATTATTACACTCATTATTGCACGTTAATATTTTACTGAAAAAAAAGTATAGTATAGTTTTATTTTACCATTAAAAAAAATCTAATATCTAGTATTACTTATTAACTCATGTTGGAATTTGTGTAAAAAATGATCTGGTTTGTATTTGATGCTTCATTATAATAATAATAATAATAATAATAATAATAATAATAATAATAATAATCATAATAATAATAAATGCGTAATAAATAGTTTTCATCATTTTAACTGATAAAGGGCACGAGTCGGGTGTACTCCGCCTCGTGCTCTAAGCCTCATGGGATAGGCTCCAGGACCCTGCAAACCTGAATCCAGGATAAAGCGGTGTAGACGATGAATGAGTGCGTGAGCCACACAGTTACTCATGAATCTTTCAAGCATAAAAAGACCATCACTAAGGTATGAACTAGTGAGAAACAGGTGCAGATGATGACGGATTATTACGCCGTTGATTAGTACACTGGTGATGCTAAATGCTTAGTGGTTGGAACAGACGAGAGGGGAAATGAGGCTGCTGCTGATTAATTGAATCTGGACCGGTGAGCCACATAAGATTTCACAATGTATTCTCTGATAAGAGAAGGAAAAACAGAAGCTAGAAAATCCTTGAACATATTTGCAGGACAACCTGAAAGCAGCAGAAACAATTTTAAAAAAAAATCCAAAAGTCTAAAAGTATTTGAATAAATCAGGACTTATTTGGATCAGGCTTGTCTAGTAAAATCTCTAAATAAAAGAACGAAAGAAATCCCTTTTGTCCATAATTCAGCTTGTCATGTTTGCTAAAAGAAGGTTTGCATGCATGATTCATAGACCATCAAACTCACACTATTGTAAACCCATCGGAGCATCATGATACGAAGTGAATATAACAATGATATAAATAAAACATGATATAAAATTAATAAGTTAATAAAACAAAGCAAAACATTCATAGCTGCTGTTCTTGCATTGTCTACTCCTCTGTCCTGAGGACGTTCCCACAGATGTCTGGCTCCTACAAAGTGCTGACACTGTGGACTCCTTCCAAAAACGCTAAATAAAATCTCGGAACCGAACATTTCCCAATTCCAGGGATGGCTTAGGATTTTTTTTTTTTTTTTTTTTTTTTTATCTTAGAAATGTTTATGTAAAGTGTACGAGACAACATTGTTGCTATCATAACAATAGATTTAAATCAGGAAGTGATGTCAGAGGAAAATTACTCACCCTTGACTGATCAGTCAGATTTGGTATAAATGACAGAAAACAGTAGATGGATGTTATAATAAAAGTGCTTCTTTTTACACCAGTAGATCCTGCATGTGATGTGGGTTATTTGCACATCTAACGGATTTAACAAGGTTGTTTGAGGGTTGTGTGGAGGTTGTACGAGCGTTATATTTGTGTCAGGAGTCATATCCTTTTGCCGAATGATCAGTTGCCTCTATACGCCTCTCTGCTCCAGCTATCGTGAACCCTTATCATTCTGTTTGAAGTCAGTTTTAATATCTGCGGGCTCTCTCTCGCTCTTTCTCTCCCAGCTTGCAAAATTAAAATATCCGCTCTTTCAATGGAATGGCGCAGGTCCAGGGTCCAAACCCACACGGCTAAGCAAATAAAAGAGCCCACTGCATATATCTTGGCAAAGGCTCATCATCAGATATACAGTTTCAGAAAGCCAACATGGAAATATGTGCAACCCGAGACAATATCAACAAACTCGTCGTCCTCGTGCTCGGACCGAGATTAGAAAGAAGGGTTTTGCAGTTTAATGTGTGGAGTAATGCAAGCAAACAGTGCTGTGTGGAGAAATGCTCCGTTTGAGACCAGGTCCCTGAAATCCGCCAGCTACAGCTGCTACTGGCCCGATCGAATCTTTTTCTAGGCAGGCCTACAGTCAGTAACAGAAAAGCGCTGGTTTTAGTGTAGAGGAATTGCTACAATCCTGATAGTGTGTTTTAAATTGTACAAACGATATTAACTTTTTGTGTATTTGAATGTTATTTATACAATTATTTAAGAAGTAATCAATTATGGAAAACAATATGCAACAAAACATGTATTTAAAGGAGATATACAGTATTGCCTTCTTTTTTTTTTTTTTAGTCATTTTAGACATTCTGATTGATTTCCTAGCGTGTGTGCGTGTGTGTGTGAGAGCAAAACAAAAAACATTTTCTACTCATACTGTACAAGTAGATACCACTCCACTGGCTTGTTGCTCAGCTCTGCTGTTCTCTGGAGGGGCGTGGCTCAGCAGTAGCTCATTTACTGTACCTAGACACTGAAACAGCACATTTGGAGGTGGAGAGAAATAAATGGGGTTTGAGGTAAAAGAAGTGCAATATCTAAAGGGTATGTCAGTTGTAACTTGTTAAAGAAATAGTAAAACATTGGATGCCAACATGGAAATATGTGCAGTATTACTTAAACTAATAAATATAAATAGTATATGTATATGATGTATAGATATATTCTGATGGTGAACTAAAATAGAATAGAATAGAATAGAATCGAATAGAATAGAATAGAATACTATTATTATTCTACGTAAACAATTAACAATTAAAAGTATGTTTAGAAATATCCTAATTTTGTACTTGAAACTAAAATAGAACAGCATCCGTCTGCCTGATGTAATTTTAAAGGGACATGAACATTCTGATATTGCACTTGGAAATAGAATAGAATGGAATATATACTGTATCTATATCTCTTTATCCTGTCTATCTCAGGAGACTTAGGGCACAAGCCGGGTACACCCTGGACAGGGAGATAATCCATCACACAGCACATACATACTGTACATTCTCATTCACACACTGCGGGCAATTTGGGAACACCAATTAGCCTAACCTGCATGTCTTCGGTCTGTGGGAGTATCCGGAGGAAACCCATCAAACACGAGGAGAACATACAAACTCCATGCACACAGACCCGAGGTGGGAATCGGACTCAGAAGTTGGAGGTGCAAGGAAACAGTGCTAACAACTACGTCACCATGCCGCAGATGCAATATAATACAATAGTACAAATGTAACATGTACCCAACTCTTCTGTGAAAAAAAAGTGTCCAGAAAGCTAATCAATTCATAGGAGTTACAGTTATAGAACAGAATGGTGGTGTGTTACTATGATTTAAAATGAACAAGAATAATTTATAGTTAATAAAGGCATATAATTGTTATATAACTACAGTATAATATTCCTAGATGGACACCACGGTGACGACATAGTTAGCACGGTGGCCTAGTACCTCCAGGGTTAAGGAGTTTGCATGTTCTCCCTGTTCGTACTGGGTTTCCTCTGGGTACTCCGGTTTCGCACAGTCCAAAGACATGCAGATTAGACTAATTGTGTGAGGAAGTTGTGTGAGAGTGTACGGGCACCCAGTCCAGGGTGTACCACCCATAGTTCCCTGAGTCCCCTGGGATAGACACGCCTCCCACAACCCTGTATAGAATAATCAGTATAGGGAATTAGTTAATAAAGGTATACTGTATAAATGTATATAAAAATGTTGTATTG
The DNA here is from genome assembly GCA_011419295.1 of Clarias macrocephalus. NCBI lineage: Eukaryota > Metazoa > Chordata > Actinopteri > Siluriformes > Clariidae > Clarias > Clarias macrocephalus. The sequence continues at coordinate 41,444 of JAAGKR010000260.1, forward strand.
ATGTAACTGACGTGAAGAGTTTGTTTGTTTGCTTGTATTCATGAACTATAATTTTACAAAAAGAAAGAATTTTACACAAAAAAAACAATAACATCATATTTTTTATAAACTATGTGCATGTGGAAATAGAAACATGAAACCTTTAATAAATACAGATTGTGTGTCATGTAGATTGTCATGTACATCTACAGTGATTACTGTAGATTATAATCCTGGGAGTAAGTATACTGTAGGTAATAAATAAAAATGCAGGTAATTTCTGTTTAATGAGCAAAATAGATTAAAAACACATCACTCAGTTAAACAACATATGCTACACTACTCTAATTTATTTATCTTTATTGCTGATTAGAGTTTAATAACTGATTTCTCATGCAGCTGTTTCATTCATTAGTGCTTTTTCTTTTTTTCACCCGCCAGCTGTCGGTCCACAGCGCCACAGGATTCAGAGTGAAGAGACTTCCACAGCCTCTACTGACATCTACTGTTAGCACTCCTTCATCCGCATCCTCATCTTTACCTTTGTTTAGAGCATTTGCTGTATATGTAGTCCTCAAAGAAGGAAGCAGCAGTTACAGATATTTATTTATTTATTTGTTTATTTATTTATTTATTTATTTATTTATTTATTTGTTTATTTATTTATTATGATTGTAGGTTTATCTCTAATAGATAGATAGATAGATAGATAGATAGATAGATAGATAGATAGATAGATAGATAGATAGATAGATAGATGGTATTTAGGAAAATCTGCTTTAAATTACAGGGTTAGTCTTAATACAGGTGTTGGTGTCTCTCTCTCTCTCTCTCTCTCTATCTTATTTATTTATTAATTTATTATGATAATAGGCTTATGATCAATCTAAAGTTCTGTAACTTGTGATTAAAAACAAGCTGAAATAGTTTTAAGCTTAATCAAACCAGGAAACAAACAAACAGACAACACATAAACAAACAAACAAACAAACAAACAAATAAATAAATAAATAGATAAATAGATACAGCAAATGAATGAACTAAATTTGTTTTATTTTTCATTATAATTGTACAAGGTAATGCAAAAGAAAAGAAAAGAAATGGAAAAGTAAGCAAAATGTATACAAAGTAGCCAATAGAAAAGGAAATAGACGTTAAACAAAAAGAAAAAGAAATGAAAAAAAGTTTGTCCACTAATTTAAAAATATTTACTTTTATTTTTAAACGTTTTTTTTTTGGTTTGTTTGTTTTTTTTTTTTAACGTTTATTTTACCTTCCAAGTGTTTAACAGTCCTGTGCACCACTTAACACCATCACACACACACGCACCAGCGCAGCGGTCCTCTTCCCTCTGGACTACATTTCCCGTCGTACTTTATTACCCGTCATGCTCAGCGCGCGTTGCCATAGCGCTTAATCGGTTTACAAGATGGCGCACAGTCCGGCTCGAGTTTTCGCCGCTCTGATACCGGCCACCGGCGCCGTTAGCGGCGATGTGAGTGAGCCGGAGATGAAGCGGGATGTGCAGGCGGGGTGTCGCGGGTGCAGGCGGTGTGCTGGCGGCGGGAGGCAGGTGGAGGTGACGGGCAGCGCGGAGCTGTGTGTGCCGCCTGACCGGGCCGCTCTCACCGTCTCCGTGTGCAGCAGTAAGGAGAGCGCGAAGGACGCGGCGGACAGCGTGCAGCGCAGACTGGACTACATCCTACACACCGGCCGCCAGCATGGACTCAGGGTGCGGACACACACACACACACACACACAAAACTCTTCTTTACTCTTCGCTGTAAAGTTCTACTCGGTGGTATCAAAATGTTTAGAGACTAGTTTAGTAACGCGCCAGCAGATGGCAGCACAAGGCCGCACTGTGACAGGAAGCGCCAACCTTCAAAAGTCAGTGTGCTGAAAGCAGGGGTGGATCTACTTTGGTGGCACGGGGTGGCCTAAGAAAAAGCCTTGCCACCCCATTTGCCACCCCAGCAATTTTGTCCTAGTGTTCCTCGACCGATTCACAGCTGCGACTCTGTATTCTGATTCCAATCCAGATAACAGGTTCAAGTCAATGACACATCAGCCTTTATTTCATTTTTATAGGACAATGTAAAAATGTGCACGCCAGTGTATACACCGAATAAGAATAGCGTTCCCTGAATCCACAAAATCCATGCCAGGATTCTTGCTTCAGTGTTGCCACCCCTCATAATTTTAATGCCACCCCCTTGTCACCCCATGAATAATTTTCTAGATCCGCCCCTGGCTGAAAGACATCGTCCTGTGTATATCGGGAGCTGTGCAACTGGTGCTAGTAGGCAAGTTAGAGCAAAGAGCAAACGTGACATTCTGCATTAAACTGGGCAAATCTGTCACAGAGATGTTTGAAATGATTCCGCAAGGTTTTAAATGAAGTACAAGTGTGTCCGAGCTAAGTTTTAAGCTAAGAGAAGAAGAGTTTTAGCTTGTTGTGTCCGCTGCACCTTGATACACTTACCGGTCCGGACCTGATCGACCGGGAGAAAGAAACACACACACACACACACGCAGGCATGATGTCTGAAGATCTCTGTTTATTCTCAGCAAAGAGAGCACATTTAAACGGTGCTACGTCCTGAACATCAAAAGAACCAGTCATTAACATTCATCAGTCATAGAGGGACCCGGAGACAGACAGGAGAGAGGAAATACATTTGCATTCTCCTGATTGAGCAAAAGGATTCTAGCAGACCAGCCATTCGGATGTACAGTATACTCGTCTGGGTACAGGATATAGAAGGTCCTAAAAAACGAACTAAAAAAAAAAAAAATGGAGAACTCCAGGCTACATTTAATAATGAAAGCAAGAGCATTTCTGCTCATGTGGTCTGATGAGTCCAGATTTACCATGTTAAACGATTTACTTAGACTAAGTATTTAAGTGATCTCCTATGATGCTCATTCAGAATGTTTTTCTGACCACGTTACCGCTATCTTTCCAGGTTGTAATAATGCAGGGTTTTTTTACTTTCAGTTCACACTAGTTGTTTTCTCGTCGAAGTGTCTTTTAAAACAGTTGTTTAAATGACTTGTCGCCAACTGAACCATATAAACTGCTGAACCATATTAATCATATTATTATAAATAATTTACTTAGTTAAATCCAGGTATTAACCAGGTATTGCATACTGACATATAGGAATTATAAAATGTGCCGTATATGGAAAATTGTTTGAAATTGTAATTGTGTCCCATATATTTGTTTAATACATGGGTACATGCTGTACAGTATATAGTGTGTGTATATGGGTGCATATTTATACACATACACAAGTGGTGTTTAAGATATACCGGGGCTTTTGATGAAATTTCTTGTAAAAGACTTTACAGGAGCACAGTACGGTGATACGGTGACTCATCTACAGTAAAACATTTGATTGGTGCCAACATTTTAAAGAAGGCCGTGTTCCTGGGAGACCAGCGTTTCAGACATGTCCGAAAATGGTTCTGGCGTACTGAGAAAACTTTCTACCTCTAAGGTATCCAAGCACTAGTGGGATAAGTGCCTTAGTGTAGCAGTGGATTAGTTGAGCAAGAGGTTTTACTGTATTTTATTATTCAGCAAAATCAAAAGTCCCGGTTTGACTTGAATGCCCCTAGTATATGTTTTTGTCTAGAAAAAAAATGTATGTTGTTTTAAACAAGGAACAAGAAGAAAAAAAAAACACATGAGGAACAGTGTGGTCAGTCAGTGTTCTGGTTCTTGCACTGCTCTGAGGAAACGCTGAGACATGATTTATTGTAATAGCAGTATTATTTCTCTGTATACTGACAGCGAAGATAAAAGCTGTCTTGTTTGAATCTTTTCTGTCAGGAGGAGGACATCACTGTGATAAAGCACCTGCAGAGAGAGGAAGAGCTGTATCACATGCAGGCAGAGGTGGGTCACAGTTAAACACTTCGGCACTAATGCCGGATTTAAGAAAGCAATGATGATAAATAATGAATATTGTTTGTGTGTGTGTGTGTGTGTGTGTGTGTGTGTGTGGTGGGGGGGGGGAAGGTGACCATGGTGTTTTCAGACTTTGTGAAGATGGAGTCTGTTCGCTCGGTGCTAATTGAAAAGCTGGACAGAAGCGTGTATGTCAGAGATCCACGTTTCTCCCACAGCTCAGAAAGCCTCAGTGTGTTACGGTAAGTCTGATATATTCGTGAACATTCACAAATAATTACACACACATCCAGCTTGATAAATGAACCCATCTGGTGCTTATGTACAGGAGACGTGTGTGCGCAGCGGCCGTGGAAAACGCCCGCCTTAAAGCACATGAGGTGTGTAACCTGCTAGGGCAGGTTTTAGGACGCCCCCTACTGGTACGGGAGGAGGAGTCTCGCGAGTGGAAGTCTGGGCAGCAAGAGGGCGTGGCCAGCGCTCAGACTCTACAGGAGAGGGTGGGCCAAGTGTCCATCACCGCATCATCGCAGGTGTTTGTGACGTTTGAGCTGCGGCCAAAAAACAGTATGAGGAAAAGATAATGAAGACTGGCCTGGAAAAGTTACGATACTGTAAGTGACTGCCGTGAGTCAGGGGGATGATTGCAAACTTCTCAACCTGTTGAACCAGCACATTTCCACATTTGGATGAGGCCGACTTGAAACAACAGCAGAATCACTGTTTCCACTCAAAAGTGTTTTATTCCTCTTATACAGCAATATTTTGTCCAATTATAAATGTTTCAAATGGAAGTATAATGTTTTAATTTAAAAAAAGGCCAGTATTGTGCAAAAGTCAGTACAGTACTGTGCGCCCCTTATTTCTTCATATTTTGCTTCCTAAGAGCCAGACTTTCTTCTATTGTTGATGTAGTCTTGAGGAATAATTCTCCAGGCTTCCTGAAGGACTTCTGTGTCTCTCATTATTTTCAGTCCAGTCCCTGTACCGCAGCAGAGGAAAGCTTTTTTTGTTTGTTAAGCCACACAATGACCTATGAGTCATTCAAGCATAAAAAAAACATCTAACTTAAGTCATGAACCAGTGAGAAACAGGTGCAGATGATGAGTGATGATCAGACGGTCAGTAGAATTCTGCTGATGCTGAGTGTTTGGAACAGACGAGAGGGGAAATGAGGTCGTTGCTCAGGTTGTTACATAAACAACCAATTTTGAAATCGATTTTGGAGGCACTTTGCAGCCTGTCGCACTAAAACATTTGTTCCCATTTCTTCTATTTAATGTACATCAAGAAGAAATATGGGGGGTCAAAACATTTGCGTAAAGTCCGGCATTTCTGTATGTTTATAAAGCAGTTGACATGTTTTGGAATATCCACAAAACAAGACGCTTCCTGTCATCACTGCTATCATGTCCTTGAAGCTATAAACATCCTTTCTCTTTTGCCGGTCCATTCATCCGTCTGTGATTCTCATTACCATCATCTCTCAGGGATTTATGTAAAATTGTCATCATAATGCAAAGATAAACTGACTAGATCTTGCAGTTGATCCAAAAAGGGTCAAAGTCATTTAAGGTAAATTTTTTTTTTCCTTAATAACATACAGCAACACAATGTACACTTTCATACTCAGGAACTCAGGAACCCTCCTTATCTTAGATCCGGTCTTCCATTCGTGTGTGTTGTGTGTGGGATCTCTTGTTAACACAATAACTTAAGAATGAGTGGTTTAATGTTTGTAGGATTTCTATGGAATTTACATCACATTAGAATCTAAACAAGGTCTAAGAAATGTCAAATGTCATACTTTTGTAGAGATGCACAATTTGATTAAAAATTGAAATTGCGATTATTTTGACACTTTTGTATGTTGACACCACATATAACAATTGCAGCTGAAACTACAGTTTTTCACAGTATCACACGCAAATAATAACACAGGAAGTAGTTGCATGAAGGTAACTTATATTTATATTCTTGTGCATTTATTAGTTTCTGAAATCCTTCTTTCACACTGATAGGCTTCCATTACCTTCACCAAATATGTGACCGTATCCATCTCGTCATCCCTGCAAGTGTTTACTACTAATTACTTGTTTTAATATTCAAAAAGCATCAAATTAGCCTTGAATTTAATTATAGCCAGCACTATTATAAAAGCCGCTGCAAAAAATCAAGAAAAGGTTCAAGACTGTGTGAACACTGAAAATGACGTTGTGTGCCTAAAGCACATTAAGAGGCCAAACCTAAATCAAAAATACTCAGACTCGAGGTGAATCCCGAAGATTTATTTAGACTAGAGTGAAAAAAAAAAGACCCGCAATCTGCCCTGAATTTCATAAGACGTTGTTGAAGTTAAGGGTAGAAACGATACGGAGCTCTGTTGCCTCCAGATTCAAGGCTGGTTCATCCTGCTCTACTTAATCTTCCCTTTCTTAATAATACAAACTGTCCACACGGTGCTCACGCTCCATTTAATTCCAAAGTTTATATACAAAACCGTCTCCAAATTAACAACGCAAATACCATCCATGCTGAGCAGCTGTAACATGAGCCATACATAAGCAAATCAGTTTCTTTTTTATTTTAAAGGCGAGTGGCTTTAATTACAGTTTCACTTCTAGATGACATTTACTTGAGAATACTGTTTACAAGCATGTTTAAAATCCATTGCACAATACTGAGGACTCTTTAAACAGTCTTGAGTTACATTCATGAAAACCCCAGTGTATTTTTATTCAATACAGGCAATTAAATAATAAAAAAATAAAATAAAACTTCCCGCTCTGTGCCAGTCCTTCACCTGATTCATTCACATATTCAGCAGTAATTTATTTTTTTGTGTTAATCATCATCCCTGAATTTGCAGTCGTAACTGGAAAAGCGCTGAAGCGTGCTCACAGCCTGAATCACATCCGCACGTCGTCGGGAGACTCCGAGACACGACTGTGAGGCTGCGCAGAAAGTGACGAGTGCTAATATCACAGCAGAGAGACTTCCACACCTTTACAAATCAGAGTGTGATCAGAGTGTGATCCGATGTTCTGGTGTGTCCTGTCTCACTTTCTCTCTCTCAGTCTTCAGGGTAGAGCTCTTTCAGCCAGTCGAGCATCACAAATCTTTTCCCATCAAAGTGAGAGAAATAATGATCCAGTGTGGGGATTTCTGGCTGGAACGCACATACAAATACACAGAGTATGACAAAGTATTCAAGTTGTCGATAAATCCTTTTCTGATTAAGATACTGTGTGTCTTACGAATACAGAGTACAATTAGTGAGAAGTTTAAATGCATTTTTTGGGGGGGGCATTTGTTTGGTTTTACCTTTGAAAAAAATAAATAAATAAAACAGTATTTGATGTTGATGATAATGTATTTAAGTATTTGTAGTGAGAAAAAAATGGAAAACAACTTATATTAGCCTTCCCTGTGAAAATCGAAATAATTATGGTAACACTGCAAAATACTAGCTTCAAGGACACTGGTATTGATAGGCACGGAAGCCACGCCTCTCACTGGTACTGATTGGCACGGAAGCCACGCCTCTCACTGGTACTGATTGGCACGGAAGCCACGCCTCTCACTGGTACTGATTGGCACGGAAGCCACGCCTCTCACTGGTACTGATTGGCACGGAAGCCACGCCCCTCATTGGTACTGATTGGCACGGAAGCCACGCCTCTCACTGGTACTGATTGGCACGGAGGCCACGCCCCTCACTGGTACTGATTGGCACGGAGGCCACGCCCCTAATTGGTACTGATTGGCACGGAGGCCACGCCCCTCATTGGTACTGATTGGCACGGAGGCCACGCCCCTCATTAGTACTGATAGGCCAAGAGGCCACGCCTCTCACTGGAACTGATAGGCCAAGAGGCCACGCCTCTCACTGGAACTTATAGGCCAAGAGGCCACGCCTCTCACTGGTACTGGTAGGCATGGAGGCCGCGCCTCTCACTGGAACTTATAGGCCAAGAGGCCACGCCTCTTACTGGTACTGAAAGGCACAGAGGCCACGCCTCTTACTCGAACTGATAGTTTCTAGTTTCTATTCACAAAAATTCTATGTGCACAGGGTTTCTACACACACCTCCTTCACTGTGACTCATGGGAAAAAGAATGCATAATTATGAAGCATATTAATTAAATTGTTTCAAATAAAATACACTACTGATTCTAACTCCTACTAGTGGCCACCTGTTCTTAGTTTAAATTACTTACATAACAGAAGAAAGAAGATAGATGCTGTTTTGAATCAGCGCATTCATAAGAATGAACGAATTCATGCTGACTTAAGCCAGACGAAGGTGATGTCCAGAGAAACGGCTTTCTACGTACCCTGTATCCCTCAAAGAGCTGGAGTGCATTCTGGGGGAGGTATCCAATCATCAGAGAGGACTGATCAGGTCCACGGAACAATATTTTGTAGTGTGGGGTGTCCGCTAATTTTTTCACCTACACATACACACAATTATACACAGGAAAAGGTTCATTTTTAATCAACCGTTCATATTCTGAGACTTTAGGCTGCAAAGTGCTTAAAAGGTACAATTTTAAATTGTTTATAATAACTTCAGCCGCAACCTCAGTTCCCCTCTCGTCTGTTCTCAACCACTCAGCGTTCAGCATCACCAGTATACTAATCACAAGCCTGATCATCTGTCATCATCTGTACCCGTTTCTCACTGGTTCATGCCTTAAGTTAGATGTTTTTTTTATGCTTGAATGACTCACAGGTCACTGTGTGGCTTAATAAACAATAAAGCATTCCTCTGAAACGGCTCGGGTACAGGGGCTCGACTGAAAATGAGAGGCATAAAAGTCCCGGCGAACTATCCCTCAGGACTGCATTAAAAATACAGAATGTCTACCCCTTTAAAGGCAAAATATGAAGAAAGGAGCGGTGGCTCAAGACTTCTGCATAGTACTGCATCTATGTTTGTGTGGTTTTTTGACAGTGTGTTGAGACCTCTGCATCTGTGTATTTCTTCCTCCTTAACCACTCTGGGGGAGCACGGAGTCCTTCGTCCCAGCCCACGATCACCCCCACCATGTGATTCTGGGTCTCTATGACGACCTCGCCAACACGGTGCAGCACATACACTGGCCTGGGGCTGCGTGGCACCTCTGAAGCTACACACACACACACACACACACACACACACACACACAAAAAAGTTGAACTCCTTATCAAATTAAATGCTGTGATGCTTGTTAATGACAAGCAGCCGTTTATCTACTTGTCAGCTTGGGGGGGAGAAAACGTCACACAGTCTCTGCAATGGTGAATCGGTTCATTTTAGTGAACGTGACCGGAGTGTTCACAATGAGGCGTTCAGCTAGATATCATTTACTATTAATATGCAGAAGATGTACTACCCTGAGAGGGAGAAAAAAAAGGGAAGTGTGAAGAGGTTGAGACTTCCGATGCTACGGCGATTCTCTCACATTGTCCTCGTATGAAAGCGCCATCTTGACTTGATATCCAACGGCATCTGAACTGATCTGTTTGTTCTGATCTGAAGTCTTTTGGTCACAAGACGCTCTGTGAGATTTCTCCCTCTGAGACTCTGGATCATGTGCACATCTGTCAGGATGGTTATTAAAATTTTTCACCAAAATGTGAATTGTTGCTCTTGACCTCCTTTCTAAAAACTAAAGAGAGTGAGGAGGAAACTCAGGAGCTATTTGTAGCACAGCCGCTCCTCAGGGAGTCTCAGTTTCATGCAAAATGTAAGTTGGCTGTAGAAATACTGTATTCGAACATCATTTGGGCATTTCTCTGTAATACACGCCTCATGCCTGAAGTTTCAGAGTGGTCGTAATAATTTGCCACAACAGATACAAAAAAAGATGAAAAATCTTTCTATAGCATTAAAGAAATAGTTGAGCCAGAAATCAAAGTTCAACCGAATCATCTCTGGCGTGCAGGTGGCAGGGAAGTAAAGGGACCTTATAGCTACCAATTCGGAAAAAAAAAAAACCTGCCATGCTGTTCAGATTTGTTTACATGTTAGATATGGTCTGATTTTTCATTCATTTCATTTTATCTTTTGTAAATGTTTAATTATGGTCATGTACTTCCTGTTTCTCTCTCTCTCTCCATCGTCTCCTCAATTCTCATCCTCCAACCGGTTCTACCTGCTCATCTGACCAACCACATTTTTTTTTTTCATACTTCTGCTTATGCTGCACCATGTTTCACATGACATGCTAGGAAAAGTGCAACCTACCTCCAAAGTAGCCGTGCTCGTTACCGTTCATCAGGATCTCCAGAGGCATCAAATCTTCATGCAGCCTCTCCAGCTCCTCCTCTGCTCCCAGCAGCCTGTGTGTGCAGTATGTTACATGTGTGTATACGTGTATACGTGTGTGTGTGTGTGTGTGTGTGTGTGTGTGTGTGTGTGTGTGTGTGTGTATGAGCACACAGCTACATGTCTGGTACATACATGTGAATGGGGTTTTAATGTTTTCCATCTAAAGCTTACGGAAGTTTGGGCATCCATGAATTGATCCAGTCTACCCAGACTGTCATGTTTAGATACGACTTCCTCATGCCGGTCCATGCATCAAGAATCCTGAATAAAGAGAAGCAGAAATACAGTCTGTAAAAACACTGCAAAACTGGAAAAACAAAAATCGATGATACGTTAAGGATTTTCATTTATGTAGCACATTTCGATCATTAAGCATCAAAAAATACTACAAGAAAGAAGACAAGTGAAAATCTTGGAAGAGAAAGCGTGTAAGAGATGACTCTTAAATGGAAAAAAAAATAGAGGAACCAAGGATGCTAGAACTTTTTTCAAGAAACCCACTTTTGTAATTGTTTATCAAGTTTGAAAAGCCACAAACTCAAGCTCTCCAGGAGTGCAGCTGTGTGCACCTGTTTTAAGTAAATGCAGCTTAATGATGCGTTAAGAACAACTTAAAAAAAAATCCCTAAAATGCCTCAATGGGAATTAAATCTTGTGTGTCATGTTTGACCAAAATATTAATTTTAAATATATTTGAAAATACAGTATATCTGAGAAAAGGTTTAATATACATTACAGACAATATATAGAGATATATGATCAAAAAAAGCGATATATTACCAGTTTGCATAGTGTATTGTGGTGGATGGTGATGTACTGTATGTATTCCCCCTATATGGCAAAATTATATGTTACATGGAAATAAATAAATACGAGCCCACTGCAAAATAATAAGCTTGTCTGATTTTTTTTTTTGAAGAACAGTTTTTATTCTACCAAACATATTTTCCCAAATTCCAAATTAAAACTATTGTTATTTATAGCATTTATGTAAAGAAATAATAAGAAATAACAAAATTATGCAATGTTTGCAGATCTTGAATAATGCAAAAAAAAAAAAAAAAAAAAGAACTTCAAAAGTTCAAATGAACTTTTTAACAATATGGCACTGATGTTTAACTAAGCAAGGTTCAGAAATCTATATTTATTTGAATAACTCAGATTTGCAATCACAGCTTTTATGCATCTTGCTCTCCACCAGTATTTCATATTGCCCTTTGTAACATTATGCCACTTGGTGCAAAAATACAAGGTCTGTTTGATGGCTTGTGACCACCCATCTTCCCCTTGAGGTTTTCAAAGAAGCTCAGATCTAGAGATGGCCATAATAGTGCTCCTCCATCCTCACCTTGATTGACCTGACTGTGTGGCATAGAGCATTGTCCTGTTGGAGGAAAAAAAAATCCTCATAGTTGGAGAACAAATGTTCTTCCAGAATAACCTTGTATGTAGTCTGACTCATGCTTCCTTCGAAAGGACAAATCTGCCCATTTCCAGCTTTCCTTAAGCACCACCAGATCATCACCAGTCCTCCACGACGTTTCACAGACATCTCCTGGAGGCCTCTCCAGGTCTCCAAGTCTATCCATTAGACAACCAAGACAATCTTGTTCCGGTTCTATACAGTCCAATTCCTGTTTTCAGGAACATTCTGTAGGAGCTGCAGTTTTGTGGTTGATCTGACCCAGTTGTCTTGCCTCACAATTTGTCAAACTCACTATATGTGCTTACACCTGCTCATTTTTCCTGCTCCCAACACATCAACTTCAGAGGCCAAATATTCCCTTGCTGCCAAATCTATCCCACCCATGTCCAGCCACCATCTTAACGCAATAATGCACTTTATTCTTGCCGCAAAACTGTCGCTGGTTTTCTTGGTTTCTTTCTCATTTGAACACTGGTAAAACTTCTCTGCTACAGAGGTGAGTTTTGGTCATGCTTTCCTGGAATGGTCTTCATGAGAGCCACTTTCATCATGCTGCTAGGTGGGTTTTTACAAATGCAATTGATAATAATGTTATTGCAAGAACTCTTCCAGAACAGCTGATCTTCGTGTCTTAAATTAAAAAGTCACTGTTTTTGTTGTTGTTACTTAATTACCTAATGCCGTACTGGTATGTTATTCCATAGTAAAAAAAAAAATTTAATAAAAATTATATACAGTTTTGTTGTAGATTGTAGAAAATAAATCCAAACAGGTACTGTATATATCCCCCATATATGAAAAATATGATTTTATCTCAAATAAGTTGCCATATATGACGCATTTATGCTTAGTTTTGGCACAAGTAAAGCTTTACCCAGACCGTGAGAGAGAGCGAGTGCGAGAACAACCAACACCAGAATTAAGACTAGTCCTGTACTATGAAGCAGACTTTCCTAAATCCCAGCCTGGAAGTTTTTGTCTCTCAACTCCCATCACGCATCACACAGCAGCTACTCAATCTGATGGATCAGTGTCTTGGGATCTGGGAAACAGCAAAACAGTGGAGCACCTGGAGGTCCCTCAAGACTCGTTTTAGGAAAAGGCTTCAAAAAGGGATTTCTACTGACTCCCTATATAGTCTATTTGCTGTGGGTGTGTGTGTGCATCTTATATGGGTCCCTAACTGGACATGGGAGGTAAAGACAAGACTTCCCAAAACTGCAACAAAATATAGAATGTAGCACGAATAATATATGACATTACAGTCATTGCTCAAGAGCCCAAGGCAACCTTGTTCATATTGTACTTTTTTCAGCTTAAAGTTTTGTGTATAATTTTCTTTTATTTAATATTCCTATTCCTCTATTTGAATGTTATATTTTTAGGGATCAAGCACTGTGACATCGGCCCTATTGCTTTGGTAGGGGTTATTATTTTTAGGGCCAAAGTACTATGAGCACATCATGATCATATGATGACTTCATCGTCTTGCTATGATGGTGTTGATGTCACATAGTGAGGATGTCATACTGTGCCAGGGCCCTATTGTTTTTTTTTTTTTTTCAACCGTGCATCATATAATGTGATTTTTTTTTTTTTAAGAGAGAAACACTTATTTTTAGGTAACTGTCAGTCATATAATCATTTCACTGCATATCATATGTGACAAATAAAATTTTCGTTTGATTTTAAAGTAAGTATCTGAATGATTGTTTCTATATGTCTATTTGTCTTGCTCAGTGCTCTAGTAGTTCTAGTTCAATCCAGAGCTCAGGATATTCACTACTGGAGTTTTACAGACTACCAAAAGCATGCCGACGGTGAACCGGCAATAGTACCTAGTGTGTGCATGTGTGTGCATGTGTGTGCTTGCATATACCCCTGAGTTGCCAGTTTGCGCTGTGCGGCGGTCCCGCTGCTCCACTCTGTTATGAGATACTGCACGGGCAGAGCGCACAGAAGCAGCGCGAGCTGCACCAGCACCGGCCCCGTCACCTGCGGCATCACGTGACCTGACGGTTCAACGCAAGTCAAACGCAGCTGTTTACAAACAATACGCAAAAAAAAAAACTGATATATAACCTAAGACGGGATTTATCTAAAATAAACAAACAACTTCAAGAAACAACAGCGCGTCACGAGATTCCAACACAGATTTATCGCACTCACCTGCAGTGACGGCGCGAGCGCACAGATTGATTATGTCGTAAGCTTTCAAACCATGGACGCGGCGAACGCGCGCTCCGGGAACTGCGAAGTTCGCGTGAAAACTCTTCGTTGTGTCTGCGACGCGCGCGCTCTCTCTCTCTCTCTCTCTCTCTTAAACAAGTCGTTAATATTTGCATAAGGCGAAAGTTTCGGTTTGGGCACCTGCGTCGGCACGCGCGCACACGCACGCGCGGCCAATAGACGAGGCCCACGCGGGAAGGAAGAAGGTGTACGCGTGCGACTCGCGCTCCGCCACGTAGCGCGCGCGGACATGTTTGCGTTTATGTGCTTCAGTGAAGGCGGACGTCTCACGGTAGAGGGCGATGTTTAGCCACAAAACCTGCTGAAAGAGGAACTGATCCGTCGTTAAACCGCCACAATTACACACTCCCGTAAACTTCTGTGGTGTGTTTAAGTGCAGACCTACATTAGACAAAACACTAAACCATCATTTGAACCAGCAAAACTCATCACATAAGTATTGGTATTGTTTGAACAGGTGTTATTTAGGTGCTGGTTTATTCTCAGCATAGCAGGGACAATTCAGTGACGCTGGTGTGAGTGTAAGCTATCAAAAAGTTTCGAGATTTCGGTCACTTTGGCCGAATGTCCTACCTGGGTTCGATTTCTCGATGCATAATGTCGAAAAAGATGATGAATATGCACTTGGTTGAGCTGCGGACCTGTCACACATTTTTCGGTTGTGGAGAAGACGGCCTCTTCCACTGTGAAGACTTTTCTTCATCTCAGGGTCGTACACATTCACCCAAGTTGCATCACTGGTAATGATCCTTGACATGAAGTTTGGGTCATCCAAAGCTCGGTGGCAGAGTTCTTGGCAGACATTAACGTGATGTTCCTTCTGCTCCCGGGTCAGCAGCCTGAGTACAAACTTGGCAGCAAAACAGCACATGTTTAAATCCCGCACGAGGATTGCCTTGACTGTTCCATATGACAAACCAACAATGGCAGCAATGCTGTGGTCTGTTCTCCGACAATCATCACGTACAAGTTGCTGAATGGTTTTCAACATATTTGGGGGTTGAGCTTGTTAAAGTTTCTCCTGATTTCTTGTCATCTTCCAGCAATGTTCTTCCACTCTAGAGGCACGTGTGCCACTCAGAACACCTTGACCTGTTCTGAACTGTTCTCACTGCAGCATCACTGTAAACTTGCCGAATCATGTCAAACATTTGTGGCAGAGCTTCATGGAGAATTTCACGTTTGCTCCATGTTTCAATTTGGAAACTAACACCAGTTGCACAGCATCCAGCATACACAGAAAACACTGACTTATAAAAGTTATAAAAAACTAGCCTTGAAACTTTTTGATACAACCTTTTGTTCCATTCAGCCTCCAGTTTTAAAATGCATTTGTTGAATATAATATGATTAAATGTGCAAGTATGCACATGTGACAGTGTAGCCATATCTGTTGACAGATATAGCCAGGGCTTTATCCGGTTCCTTGCAAACCTTCAGGGCTCAGCCATTTCTCCAAAAGATGCACTATAATCATTTTGTCCATTTCAGGTTATTCTGTTTCCAATGGAGTTCCACAAGGTTCAGTTTTAGGACCACTGCACTTCTTATAACCAGGAAACATACTACAACTGTGCATTTTTGTTCCAGCTCTTCAGTCCAGTTCCAAGTCAAGCTCTTCCAGTGGACTTATGCACAGTGAGTGAGAGAAAGAGACAGAGTGAGAGAGAAAACAGGTTCCTGAGGAATGATGTGCTTCTGTCTTGTTTAGAAAATCTAAAGAAAGAAACCTGGGTGTAATTCAGCATTCAAAATGTTACCAAGGTTACGCTCTATCCTTTAAAAGACATGTCTGAAATTAGGTGGCATCTCAAGCATGCCAGCCCACACACTTAAAAAGTATAATTTTGAAAGTAGTGCTAGAGCATTTGGTGAAAAAGTGCTGAAATAACTTTAAATAATAAGAATAATAATAAGAGCATTCATGTTAAAATATATAAAAAGACACAAAGCATTAATTGAGAGTGATGCCCTAGACATTCCTGACTGAGGGTTTGAGTTCTAACTAACTGGCCCGCACTTAAATACTCAGGTCAATAATCACAGAACAGGTCCATCTTTAGGAAATAACTAATCAAGCAGCCCAACTTTGGTGTAAATTCTAAAGTGCTTTCTATGTCGTCGTCCCCCCCCCCCCCCCCCCCACACACACACACAGGTGCATGGGCTTTGGTTCACTGAACCAGGCTTAAAGCTGTGATCTAAATCCTACCACAGCAGCAGGAGGTAACCAGACCACAACAGCTGACAGAACAAAAAGAATTTAACCAACAAACAGTTTTGGAGCAAATAATAATAATAAAAAAAGACATATACAAACTATTTCAAATCCTCATTGAGACTTTACCTTCTATCATTGCTAGGCGAGTGCTTTATAGTCCAATTTAATTTCTCTATGTGTCAAACAATCATTCATAAAACTCATCTTAGTGGAAAACTCTGGGTTTACGTGAGCTAGTCGGTCACTGCATTTCTTTCCTAAAACACTGAACTTACTTCCAAAATCAAATTTGTATTTATATATTTATCATTTTTAAGTCCTTTCAGGAAACTGATCTGCCTATTTTAACCATTTACTTGTACAAAAGTATTAAATACTCACTCACTAATCGTTTATATCGCTTCATCCTGTGTACAGGGTGTCAGGTGTCAATCCATTGCAAGGCACACACACACTAACACACTCATACACACACTAAGGGTAATTTTGGGAACATCAATCAGTCTAATCTGCAGGTCTTTGGACTGTGGGAGGAAACCAGAGTACGCGGAGGAAACTCACCAAGCATGGCGAGAACATGCAAACTCCATGCACACAGACTCCGGGAATTGAACCCGGAACCTGGAGGTGCGAGGCAACAGTGTTAACCACTAAGCCACTGTGCTGCCAGTATTGAATACTGTTAAAATCAATTACAAACCTGGTTTTTATCAGCAGCCATACAGTGACTTAAGAACAATCAAATCTACTAAACCCATTTGGTTGATTATTTTAGCTCAGTCATTAAAGCACTTTTACTCATCGTCTCTATCGCTTTATCCTGTAAACAGAGTTGCAGGGGGCCTGGAGCCTATCCCATGGGACTTAGGGCACGAGGCAGAGTACACCCTGGACGGGGTGGCAGTTCATCCCAGGGCACACACTGAGACGCTCATTCACACTAAAGCATTTTTATTCCTTTTTTTAATTAGTTAATGTTTGATAATTTTTTTATAAGCTGATAAAATGGTAGCACAGCAGCACTGATGTATGTACACCACCTCCACATACTACAGAACATGACAAAGTGTGCTGTAATAAAAATATAATCATGGTTTTATACTGTAGCACAGCAATTCTTTTTTTAACGGAATATGTTTTAATCCTTTATAGTTACGTGCTGGCCAAGAATGATCACAAGTTCATCAGTTTTTAAAGAAACACAAAGGCAGCGATCCGTAAAATCTTGAAAGAACCAAAATATTGAAAGGACAACCGTCCTCATTCCAGCCAATTTTCAGATTTTAAATTCAGGGCAGCGTCTTCCTGAAGGACACCGGAGTACATTTACATTACAGCATTTGGCAGACGCTCTTATCCAGAGCAACTTACATTTGCTCTCATTTTACATCTGAGCCGTTGAGGGTTTAAGAGCCCAACAGTGGCACTTTGGTGGCGCAGGGGTTTTGAACCCGGGACCTTCCGATCAAAAGTCCACTGCCTTAGGCACTGCGCTATCCTCATCCCTAAACTAGTCATACATACATGTTTTTCTTCTCCAATAAAAAAATCATAAATAACTTTTGGCTGCAGTGGGTCGCCACAGTGAACCATCAGATTTGCATGAAACTTGCATGGCGCCGGATGTCCTTCTTGTTGCACCCCTACCATTACATCCATGCTTGGGACCGGCACTTTATCCAGTCGCTAGGTAGTACAGTATGCAGTGTGGCAACCCACCGATGGCGGGACTTCCTCGTTTTTTTTCTTTTTCTTACTTTCTTATTTTTTCTTAAATCACTAACAACATTGTAATAGGTGAAGTGCTGCTGTTTTTAAACGAATAAAATACTTCCGGACATCTCCCTGCTGTGAGTTATTCCTTGTTTTATCAGCACGTGCCCGTGTTTGTGTCATTTACAAAAACGAACTAAAAACCCTAAGAAACAGGATATGGAAGGACCATCGCTGTTTCTCTCATCTCTGTGTTCTCTGCACGAATGATTGGATGTGGCGAGAACCCTGCAGTGCTCCTGACTGACTCGGCGCTTAGAGAATAAATCCTACACTCCATCATAAAACACAGGATTTATAGCAGTGGGGCGCCTCTACAGTACGAGATGAACCACAGAAGTGCAGTGCAGAAATAGTGGAATGGCAAAAAAAATAAAAAAACAGAGCTGTCCAGATGTGTGTGTGTGTGTGTGTGTGTGTGTGTGTGTGTGTGTGTGTGTGTCGCAAGTAAGTCTTTCAAGTGCTTCAGTGGGTATGGGGGGGTATGAGGGTGTGATGGGGAAATAATGTCACTACAAATACATGTCTACAGACTGCATGAGCAAGAGGTCGCCTCTGTTACAACACACACACACTTGCACACAAACACGCTGTTGTTAAAAGAAATGTCCAAATATTTCCTACTTAATTTCAATGCAAAAATTTTTGTTGCTTTTAATGGCATGATAATTTTAATGTCTAGTGGCGAACTTTCAGACAGTCCTACTACTGTATGATACTATGGACGAAAGTACACCTGGACTTGTCATCAAAGCGTATGGTCATTTTTTAAATTTATTTTTTTGTCTAGAGTTCGATTCCCGGGTGATGCTGTAACCTCTCGCAGCCGGAGCTCTAGAGAGATCTGATTGGCCGAGCTCTCTCTCAGAGTGGAGGGATGAGAGGTACTTAGTGCTCCCACATTAATCACGGCTCTACAGCCAATCAGGGGCGTCTGTGAGCTCACGCGAGCGGAAGGGGCGGATAGCGCCGTCCTCCAGAGTGTGTTACTCCGCCCCCAACGGTGCATGAGCGAGCAGTTTGAAAAAGATGCGATCGGCTGCCGTCACGTGGTTCGGAGGAACCACGTGACAGTCTTCGGCCCTCCCGACTGAGTGGCAGTAGCCTTAATGTGGAGCCCCCTAGTGACGGGGAGGAATTGGACACAAGTAGTTTTCTTACTTAAAAACCAAGCGCAGCATTTAAACAATGCAAACTTCAAACACAAGCGTTTAGCGTGTTTAGTGCATCACCCTTGTCTTCACCAGCACCTCACATCGCGACACGCAAGCGTCGAATCACACTGAGTGTACAGTATGTGTATGTATCTACGTATATGATTATAATGTAAATTTGGTCATTTTATCGTGTTATCAGCATGCTCATGTTTTTTTTTCTTCTTTTTTTTAAATAGTGAAAATGATCAGCTACCTGTTCCATGTGTACATGGACAATTTCTACACTCCTAAAAGACATGGACTACAAAGACATTTCCATGTCCTGCACCTGTGACTGTGTACAAAGTACAACCAGCACATGGGGGGGGGGGGGGGGGGGGGG
>JAAGKR010000260.1:60887-190887 GCA_011419295.1 Clarias macrocephalus
GGGGCGTTGATCTCTCTGATCTATCAGCTGTTACAATACTACAAAACACAGCACAAAACAATGAAGTGGTACAGAAACATTTTTTTTACACTTCTTGGACATCGCTGCCACCAGTGCTTTCATTGTGCATAAAGAACTACAGTATATGGTAACCTGATCCATGAAGAGTTTATGGAACAACTTAACAAAGAGCTTTGTGGTGTCTCGTCTAAATGGACAAGGAGTGACCAGGTACCAGTTCCAGGAGCTGAGTTGACCTGGCATGTTGCCACTGATGGTCGCAGGTTATGTGTGCAATCCAAGTCAGTGCATGACAAGCGCCAGAAACACCTTGGAGATGCCAGGCATGTAATGTTCCCCAGGAACTGCTTTCATGAGTGGCGCAGGGATGCGTGACTGTAGAACCCATACACCCATTTTATCTTGTTCTGTTCCTGAAGAAAATCTAAACGAATGTATTGTTTTCTGTGAATGAGTGAGCAGGATGACTGTCACATCATTCTGAAGTAAAACCTCTAAGCTACAAGATCCAGGTCACAAATGACATAAATGTGTTTTGTGGTCTTATTTCAGTTACTTTTTTTTTTCAATAATCACTTAAAACTGTTTTGTTCTCCAATATACAAACTTGTACAGTACATACACGCTGCTCACACATTACTGTAGCCCAGTTTGTGCTGAATACAGTGTAATCAAACTTTTATATGTTTTTAAGTAACTGAAAAATACACAAATGTCAGGACATGCGAGAACTTCTTCAGGGCACCTTCAGACTCCTAAGGGTGAACTAAGCAGCACGTATCTCTGTCATCCGCCATAATCGGTATTTCTAAACAAACTTGGCAAATACCACAAAAGATGAGAATGTGTAAATAGTTCAGAGAGCGCCCCCTGCATGGTTATAAAAAACAGTGATGTTTTACCTCCTCAAACGAGCGAGAGCTGCTGCGGGCATCGCGGCCTCTAACGCCCGAGAGTGTTTTGAGACTGGTGTAATGAGTGGGTTTGGAGAAAAAGGCAGATCGAAGGCTTTTAATGCGCAATTCGTCATAACGTAACACCATAAAAATGCATTTGTGTCGCGCTAGTTGGAAGCTTCTGCGCTCGACAGAATCGTTTATACAGGTCACAGCCAATCAAAAACGAAAACCAGTCATTGTTGGTCACTGGCTGATTTTGACCGGTTCATCTCTATTATAAACATTAAAATTATATATTTTTTAAAATAAATTTTGGAGTCAGTAACACAAAAGAATCGTGGTTCATAACTGAATTGTCTCTACAGTTTTTACATCAACGCGTAAGCTACAATTTGACAGAAACTACTCGAGACAATCAGATCTTACCTGATATGATTGGTGCTGGTTAATAACCTCCTCACTCACACCTGAACCTTAATGGTGTGTACCTTGTAATTTCACCTTAGTGTTTGTGTGTATTAGCACATGATAACAACTGAACTTGTCTTTAAAAAGAAAGAAGTTCGGCAAAAGATTGACACCCTACGGTCCTCCTGTGAGGATCTTAAAAGGTTATACACACCAGTTTAGTAGAGAGAAAATGTGGCGTCCTCATACAATGACTATGGGGTTAAGTCTCTTAAACGGTTAAGCGAATGAACTACAACTTCCAAGCGATTTATTTCCAAAGATACATATCGGATGTCCTGTTTATCTTGGAATAAATCTCCTCGACATATTGAACCTGATACAAGTTCTACCACAGTATTGTGTTATACTATATGTACTGAGTGTACAGTATATAGTTAATAGGCAGCCATGTTCTAGTGCGTTAATAAATAAATCAATTAATAACATATTGCTTTGGTTAAATTAATTTTTTTTAAAAACGTTATATTTTATGCTAAAATGATGACACCGCTGCTTTTTGGGTTTCTCATTTTTCATACTGTACGAACCCAGATACGAACCCAGACTGTAAAAAGGGCTTACAGATCATTTTTCACTTTATCGAATTAATATTAATATTCTAGTGCACTTAAATTAAATGCTGTATTTTAAACACACTCCTCTCCCAGCAGCTAGTTCTTCCCTGTTACACAACAGTAAGCAGTGATGAAGGGTGAAGGGTAAAGCAGGATTTCATTGTGAAAAGCAGTCACGTGGCAGCTGATGAAGACACCTCTGTAAGTGCTTTTTTCCTTCTGTATCCATGAGATAGAGAGATTAATGCTGTTTATCTCACACAAAAAAAGGACCAGTTATGATTACTTGGACCCCTGTGCACAAGTTGCCATTTAACAGTTACGCCGCCACAGGGAAGCCCAAATTTCTAAAGGAATTTTTAAAGGAACATCAGCCTCTCTCTCTCACACACACGGTTAGAGGGAGAGTCACTGCTCACTGACTCAAGCAGGCTCAGACTGACTCAGTCTGTCTCCAAAACAGATCAATTACCACAATTAGTTATTAATAATTCAACCATAAAAAAGCATTTAACACACACACACACACACACACACACACACACACACACACACACACACACCATACTACACAGTGTGGAGTACAAAGAAATATCAATGTATTTAAATGATCAAAAGGCACAAGGTATTGCTAATCATATAAAACATGCTAAAACCAGTCATAATTTCTTCTTTTGACTTAGTGAGACATTTAAAGACAATAAGAACAGTTTTAAAAGGTCCATCATTGCATAACCACCAAATATACTATTCTGAAACTCTGCACACACACACACACACACACACACACACACACACACACACACACACACACATACAAGCGCACTCGCACTCACACACACACTCACACACATACACTTTCAAAACACTCTGTGTTTAAAAGTGATTTCTGAAGGATGCTTTGATCTGTTGCTATTAGCAACTACTACTGTGTAAAAACATGTTCATGTGTGCGTGTTAAGTTCGTCAAACTGAAGGATCATGAGTCGCTGGATTTCAAACAGTGCACTTGGAAATGAAAAAAAAAATACATGATAAGTTGAACTGCATGTGTGAAAAAGTGATAAGTTGAACTGCATGTGTGGGGTAAGGGGGGGAGGGGGGGGCGACTCCGAGGCCAGAAGCCCTTCAGTACAGAGTCAGGATCAGATTCACATAAACTCAGTCAGATAGCAGCAGGAATGGTGTCACCCCAGTGCGCTGTGGGGTAAATAGAGGATGGCACAAAGAACCACAGCATTGGCAATGTTACCAGCCAATCAGGTTGGCTTTGGCCTTCTCTGTAAGTTTGCGAACTCTGCCTTTGCTCGATGTGCCGAACGTGATAGAGGCGTCCTCGAAAAGAAGCTGTCTCTGCTCTTCCTCAGAGTCTTCCTCATTGTAGAATGCTGTCCTACGACCCTGGTTGCGCGTTCTCATAGGCCCCTTACTGTCCCCGCCCACTTCAGACTCCGCCTCCTCTGGTACCTCTTTCGGGGCGGGAGATGTGTTCTGTTCGTTGCCACGCCGACCGCTCCTTCTAACAGTTTTGGGACTCGGAGGGGCTTGCTCTTCTGTCCTCACTAACCGTGGTCTTCCACGACGCTTTGGTTGCTGTGAAATCCCCGCCCCTGAGTCTGACAGGCTAGTATCCTGCGCGGTGGACGAAGCCCCGCCCTCGTCACCCGTGGACTGGTCGGGCTCCTCCTCGTTAGTAGAGTTCAAACGCAGAGCCTCCAGCTCTTTTTTACTTTTCCTGCCCCGCTTCCCAGGAGGGCGGAGCAACAAGGGTGGCTCAACAACCTCCGGCGTCCTTATCTGAGACTCTAGTCTGGGTCTGCCCCGCCCCCGTTTCACGACACCCAATGACGTTTGACTGCTGTGGCCATTCAGATGAATGTTGTTGGGAGGAAGAGGAGGGTGATCCACTGGACCTGGCAGAAGAACAGAGTGGATAAATGAAGGAGTAACAACATCGTAGATTAATAACATTGAGTCATGACAGTTTTTATCATCATCATCATCATCATGCAATCTGTAAGTACATACAGCATACTGATATATACACAGTGGAACCTTGGATTGCAAGTAACGCAGGTTGTGAGTGTTCCGCAAGACAAGCAAAAAAAATTTTTTTTAAATTTTGACTTGAAAAATTAGCAAGTCTTGGTTTACGAATACCGAGTATCATGTATCACGCATGCGCTTCTTGTTTTGACGCCAAGCGTCACGTGATGACAACTGAGCCAACGTTTTTTTTCTCTTTTGCCCTGCGGAATTGTGGGTAATCGTCTCAATTTTTCGGTCTCAGTACGCGTCTCTCACTGGTATAAACAACATCAGTGCACACGTGTACTGTTACTATAAGACTGTGCTCACGTGTGTGCACGTTAAACATCTTTTATTTTGTGTTTGTATGTGTGAATGAGTAAAAGTCGTCCTTTCACATGTGCGCGTGTGTACTGTTTATTATAACGTGTGTGCACGCGTGTAAAACAAAAGCAAGTCTCATTAAAGAGGTTAAAGATCCATTTTCTCTATCTCTGTGTCTGCACTGCACTTTGTGTCATTGGACTGCGTGCTCCTTCCCCCCTCTTCCCGCCTTCACACACACACCTCCTCCTCTCGTCTTCACACAAACACACACACACACACTCTTAACGGAAACTCTGATCTGACGCGATTCTGTTTAAAGGTAAAGTGCAGGTTAATTTGTTTTATTTTTACTTTACAGCAGTGATTCTGTTAGTCTGCGCTCACTCGAGTGTCATTATTGTGAAATTGTGAAATTTCCAGATAAAACAGTGTTTCCATTAATGTGTGTGTGTGAAACTCAAAAAAGAGAGGAGGAAGTGTTACTGTGTAAGACGAGAAGAGGGAGAGGGGAGGGGCTCATTCCTCCCCTTCTCTTACTTTAGCTTCACACACACACACACACCGCTTGCGCGTACAAACACACAGTTACACAGCGCCTGCGTGCACAAACACACACATACACACACACACACACACACACACATACATATACACAAAGGGAAACACTTATCTGTCGGGATTTATTTTTCACTTTTTTCAAATGTAAAGTGCAGGTTAATTTGTTTTATTTTTACTTTATATTTTGTATTAATAATTTTTTTGGGGGCTGTGAAACGAATAATTTGTGTTTCCATTATTTCTCATGGGGAAATTTATGGAGGAAAGTGTTTTGATATACGAGCCCACTTCCGGAACGAATTATGCTCACAATTTATATATAAATATAAATCTATAAAAATATAGATATAAAAAACAGGAAAATGCTGTTCTGCACTGAGACTAACACATAATATACACTACACAGCCAAAAGTATGTGAACACCTGGCCATCGCATCCATACATGGCTCTTCCCCAAGTTGTTCCCAAAAAGTTGGAAGTAGTGCTGCATGACATACAGCAACACTAGTTCAAACTTCCAACCAGAAATTTTTAAAGGCATTTTTTTTTCAACTACAAAAGTCTAGTATTGCTGGTTCAGTGAGATATCGAAAGTATCAAAATTCATGATGGCAAAAAGACAAATTGTGGTATCGTGATAACCGTAGTTGAAAGCAGACAACTGTATAGAAAGCCTCTGTATTCTTTAGCATTGCAGTTCTCTTTCACTAAGAGTCTTGATAAAGCCTGTTTCATGAAGACATGGCTGGAGTGTATGAAGTGGAATATCTTGTGGAATGTCAACCCCAATGAACTCATCTGGGATAAACTAGAACACCAACTGCACTTCTAGAATGCGATGATGTTCAAAAAGCCTATAACAGTGTAATGGTCAGACTTTTGCCTACATAGTGTTTATTTGTATTGCAGAGCACAAATATGTGGTGGACATTTCCTCTTTGCATGTACAAAGAAAAATATAACAAATTACAAACCTGGCGTGTGCTTAACAGGAGTTCGAAGTTTCCGCCTCGACTCCCTGCCCCCGCTGTCCGTGTTGTTGGAACTCTCCGTTTCCTTGGAGATGCTGGGAGACGCCTGAGAGTTCTGCGCTCGGGCAGTCCTGGACGTGGACTCGGGTCCTTTACTGTGGGTGGGGGCAGGGGGTGGAGACGACCGTGACGGAGGAGGGTCTGTGGAATGAGCGCCGGAACGAGTGGAGCTACGAGTGCGTCCAGCGGCGACGGTGTTTTCCGCTTTGCCGTTGATCTGAGGAAGCGTTTGTCTTAAGGACGCAGGACGTGAGTGGCTAGCTGGTGTGGGTGCCGCTGCTGCATCAGGGCGGGGAGGAGCTCGAGAGGAGACGCGTTTCTTCCTCTCAGGGCTGATGAGATAGAAAAAAAGAGTAGAGAATTACCTTGGAGTATTAATGTGGATTTACAAGACAACTTATGTATATGTGTTCCATGGCATGTTTTTGGGTTCTGGAGAAGAAAAAAAAAATCCAAGAAAGTAAAATATGACAAATGTATTTCACTGACTTTATTTCAGCATATAATTTCCTGTGACAGTAAATTAATCTTGGGTCTTTTGTTGTTGTTTTTAAATACACCTAAACAGACGTTTTTTTTTTTTTTTTTTTTTTTTAATCAACCTAAAAACCTACTTTTTAAAATGGGACCCCTATAATGATATTATATTTGTCTATCAAATTCAAAGAGCTTTTTGCTAAACAAATTAGGATCAGGCTGATATTATTTATAGCTTACTTTATATTATACGCGTTTATTTCATGGGAGCACCACTGTACCAAAAAACATGGACCCCCACAGGCTATACTTCACCAACCCCATTTTGAGAACAACTTAATTTACAGAATGGACACAAGTAGTCAAGGACGTAACTTAGTACTCATTACACATATCACTCACGGGGGACCTGGAGCCTATTCTAGGAGACTTAGGGCATAAAAAATAAAAAACACAAATCAGAAGTTTCTTCAGCAAAGTGTTTAGCATTCTCCGTGAGCTTACTCAATTAGCAATTTAAAGTTCCCTTCAATCTTATCCTAAATACTGTCATCTACTAATGAAAACGTTAGCTAGGATCATCAGACCCGAAAGAAATCCACATGAAACTGATGATACTTCAGTCTCAGCCCAAGCCGCATGTAGACTCGGCACTCACGTCATACATATTTCAACTTTATATTTTAAAGCTAGTGGCTGTTTTATTGTTGCACTTACAGTGAGGTCTGTAATTGTGGGACCTTTGGAAATATAAAGTCTTTTTCATTTACATTTGGAAATCAACAAAAGAGCTTCAAACAATTA
Source organism: Clarias macrocephalus (assembly GCA_011419295.1). Classification (NCBI taxonomy): domain Eukaryota; kingdom Metazoa; phylum Chordata; class Actinopteri; order Siluriformes; family Clariidae; genus Clarias; species Clarias macrocephalus. The sequence continues at coordinate 68,059 of JAAGKR010000260.1, forward strand.
AAACAAAGAAAGTAAATTATTGAATATCTTTAACATTTAATATTTAAATTTCTGCACTATGTATAGTTCCATAACTGGACAAAAATCTGTCATACTGACTGTTTTATCTGCTTTGAACAAAAACTCAGATTTTCCTCATGTCTAATCTAATTCTGCTGAAGCGTGTGTTCATATGACTTGCCGATGTATTTGATCTTAAAAAGTTCACAAACTCGCGGAGTCCGAAAGGTGATGCGCCAAATACTTCATGTAAACGACTCAAAGATTCTCTGTTTCACTCATTAATATCATTTGTAACGAAACTTATATTAAATTAGTATAGAATGCAAAATACAATAATTTTTACTAGTGCTTGAGGACTTTTGAAGATCGCTGCATGCAAACAAGAGCAAGTGCTCGATTTAAGAATGAGCAAATAGACTCATCACAATGTTCCCATGAATCAGCGCACCTTGAGGCAGAGCTGGAAGGGGAAGAGCTTCTCCTCCTCCTCTTCATGGTCTGTCTGGTCGGTCGCTCTCTGTGCAGACGCTGTCGGGTCTGCCGCTCCGTCTGTCTGCTCTGAGCTGCTTTGAAATCATCTACGATCGAGCTGACGTGTTCTTCAAACAGGGCAGACAGGCGAAGACTCATACTGTAGATCTATAAGCAAAACACACACACACACATTATATGATGTAAGGTAAAAATATAAATCATCACTTTTGTCACAGCTTTTTTTTTTTTTTTTCTTTTCTTTGGAAAACTAGGAATGAATATTAATTAAAAAATACCCTGGACTTCTTGCTGGGTGTGTAGGCTTTGGAATTGCTGAATATGAGTCGCACGTCTTTGCATAAGTCCATCGGAGACTCGTATTCTCCTGCTAGGAGAGTTTTCTGGACTGTCCCGAAGTCCATAGGGGTGTCCACAATTTCCAGGTAATCCTAACAGAGAAAAGGTTGGTAACCAGGTCATAAGGTGATTTTTAGGGCTGCATATTTTAATAAAACAAAAAATCACATTTCGATTTTTTTTTGCACATATTGTAACTGCAAAGTAAACTGTGATATTTAACTATTAATTGTACCACTTTGGATTCAAACGTACTTATCGAGGCTAACAGCAAACCAACATTAAAAATAATCTGATTAAAAAGGATGTTTGACAATATTTAGTTATCACCTCAAATATATTTATAAATAAACAAATATTCAAATTATAGCAAATTTCAGAGTATGCATAATTGCACAGGTCCATATTACGATTTAGATTTTTATGCGATTAGTTGTGCAGCACTAGTGTTAATAGCAAAATATTTTTTTTAAATCGCCAGTAGCTAGAAAACAATTACATGTAGTCCCCGACTTAGGAACGAGTTGTGGTCCAGGAGAACAATCATAAGTCGGATTTGTTCTTAAGTCCGACAAAGTGAATCTTATACACCTTTGACAGTGTAAAGAAGACCAATCCACTTGGCTAAATCTGAGCATCGCATCTGTCCCCTTTCCCCACACTGCCAGCATGTGGCCAAAAACCGTAACCACATGTGAGCCTTTTTGAACATGCCTAACGAGTCAGCTGACCTAATTTAAATTTAACCAGGGAGGGACAAAGCTACATGGTGTTTAGTGTTTAGACATCATTTTGTCTCAGAGCTGTTTTCCACTGCATTGGACTGTGAACTCTGTTGAGGATATTTCCGAAATTAGGATCATTCACCATTTTCTATCGTTGTTCTTCCGTAATGATTCATTGAAACCAAAGAGGCAGAGTAATTTCTCCTGCACCCCCACACTCACACACATACATACAATATACTGCACTTTGGACCTTTTATACATTCACTTACACACTGAAAATATTGTATATAACTGTAAATATTGGTATCTGATGCTCTGCAGTGATTATTTTTTGTATGAGCTACTTCCATGATTTGTTTGCATCCATGAATGTTCATAGAACTGCGGTCCGTTCGTATGTGTGGTTAATTAATTCGTAACTCGAATGTTTGATTACAGTCCAAAATGTAAACTCACTCCTGGATTAATTACATCATTCCAAAAAATAACTGAACTACATTCAAGTAATGTTATACAAGTTTAATTAATTAATTAGTTGTTGTGTCAGTAGTTGTAATTTCATTGTGTAATCTTATTTAGCAAAAACTCACTCAGTAATATGAATCTGATTATAATAAATAGTGTGACGACTATAAAGACATCCTTAAGCCACAATATGCAAATGGTTGCATAGCCTGAAAAAATACTGGTACAAATCAGTAGCTTTTCAAAAGACAGGTAAGTTGAGACACCTTCATGTCCTTGTTGGTTGAACATTGGTGGTATTTATATTAATATGATATTAGTATGGGTTTGGACAAGTGTATGTTTAAAGCTACACCATAGTATTTAATATAATAGTGCATTACTTTGGCAGGAATACAGTATTTGTGTGTGTGTGTGCGTGTGTGTGTGTGTGTGTGTGTGTGTGTGTGTGTGTGTGTATATGTGCGTGTGTGTGTTACCGGATACTCTTCAAGATCCACGGGTTGCCGGAACGGCTCAGAGTCCTCACACTGGAATATGAGGTCTAGCAGCTCTCTACATCGCCCCCTCCAGGCAAGGGGGTCTACAGACGCAGGTTTATTCCTCAGATTTCTCAGGATAGGCTTCTGCTTGCCCTGAACACAACACAACAAAATATCAGACCCATAAAATCTGGATTTACAACAACAAACTAAAATTCAGCATCTTTACAGGATTCCTACAAGAATCAAACTGAAAGCAGAACGTGTCACACATCCATAACACCAGGTGTTACGGCGGTTTTAAATATGAAACTAACTTTGCATAAGTCTGAAGTCATAAATATTTCAGCAAATTGAACCTGAAAATGTGACAATTCTGATCCAAGACTGTTCAGCAATTCAGGCCAGGAGTGCTTGTTTTTTATTTATTTATTTATTTTTATTTGTAATGCTTTCCATCAGGCCTGAGTTTAATGCATGCTAATGGTCTGGATCTGACTAAGTGACAGTATTAGCTACTCAACCTGTTTGCGGATCTGACTCAATCATGACTTGAGTTAATGAAGTAATTAACTTAATTAATAGAATATTTGCACATGAACTGCAAACTCCTAACAATATTTCTTTTCAAAGCTGCAGAGCATGCACCCAAAGCAGCCTGAGCGACTCGGGGAGCTGTGGGCGCCGGACGACTTGTCGCTAAGCGACCATTGGTTGCTCGACCGTAACCAAATGTAAGCCTTTCTCACGCTGCACACTCGGCCATCTTTTTGAACTTCTGTATAAGCTCTCAGTGTTCGATGAAGGGACGGGGGAGTTCTAAAGAAATGCTCAGATTGTGGGAAACCTCAGGTCAAGAAGTGACAACAGTGATTTATGAAGAAAACGCCACAAATGCCCACAATTCCTCCAAATAAAAATATCAGGAAACACAGAAGCAACTTCCTTACTGAGAAACTCAGAAACTCTTACCTTATTATTGCGCTTGGATGTACCGGGAGTCTCCGGCTCTTCATCCTCTTCTTCTTCTTCTTCATCCTGCATTTACAAAGAAAGCAATCAGATAATAAATTTATTGCAACCCATTAACCTTGAGAGACGCCTGCTTATTAGTGTAATAGTCCCCTGTTGCGAAGTGAGCATGCGTATGTGTTTAAAGACAGAGAGGGTGGATATTGATTACTTACATCACTTGAGTCAGAGAAAGCTGTCTTCTTCATACTATTGTACAGTGGAATAATGTCAGTGCAACTTTGGTCCCTATTAAAAACAGAAGGAATTAAAATAAGACTCATTTTAAGTGTACAGAACTGAAAAAGACATTCAACATTCAGGTCAGTATAGAAACACACACCAAAATTTACAATTCACATTTACAATGAGATCAGGAGCCCAAGTCAAATAATTTTCAAAAACACAAATATAAAGTACAGTGGTACCCCAGTAGCAAATGAGTTTAATCCATTCCGGAGACGAGTTCTTAAGGCAAAATTCTGGATTGCGAAAAGCATTTTCCCATCGGAAATAATTGAAATGCAGACAATCCGTTCCAGCCTCCCAAAACATATTACCAATATTATCAATTTCCAACACTATAAACATATTATTACATAAGAAACCAATCAAAACATTTAGAAAAGAAATGTAAATGAAGTAAAATATGAAATAAATACAGATTAAACCCCAGTAATTTATGATTCCTCTTGGCAGCGGCTGCTTTAAAAACCAAACTGAAAGTGGCTCCCTTTTGTTCTTGCTACCATCCTTGATAACATTCTTGAAACACGTGGCGCTATACTGTGTCTTCACTAAATCTTGCACAAAATATGCACGCAAACTTCATTCGCATGGCTTTCTGTTGACGCAAACAAGTTTTGAACGACTCCCAGACGTACGCGCAACTTAGCCGCCGTTCAGTTTGGCTCGGTTGGTTCACTCATATGCCTAAAAGTTTTGTATGCCGAGGAAAAATTCTTAAGGCGGGTGTTCGTATGCCGAGGCTCCACTGTATGTCCCGTTACAATTGTACAAGATATACAAAATACTCACAATAGCTTTGATAACAATTACAAAGTCGTTGACTAAAAGACATTTTTTAATTGTTAATTAATGTACCATTAAATTCAGTCACATGCCGACCAGCCATAACATTAAAACCACCTGCCTAATATTGTGTAGTCACACGCTGTGACTCTAAAACAGCTGACACATTGAAACATGGATCCCACAAGATGTGCTTCGGTATCCGGCTCCAACATGTAAGCAGTAATAGTATCCAGCACATCCAACACAAACTCAATTGAGACCTGGAGAACGTGCAGGCCAAGGAAAAACCTACAATACTGCAGTGTGTCAGGGTCCAATATCCTGCTGAAAGAGGTCACAGCCAGTAGGGAACAACACTGGTGTGTAACTTGGTCAGCAAAAATGTTTAAGTAGGTGGTACGTGTCAAAGTACGGTATCATCCACATGAATAGTACAAGAACACTGCTCAGAGCATCACACTGTCTCCGTCGGCATCCGAGTGCATCCTGGTGCCGTCTCTTCTCCAGGTAAAAGCACACACACACACACACGCACGGCTGTCCACATGATATAAAAGAAAACCTGATTCATCAGACCATGCTCCCTTGTTTCACCGCTCGGTGGTCAAGTTCTGATGCTCATACAGCCCAGGGGTCAGCATGGACACACTGCGGCGAGGCAGCCTTGTACAAGGACAGCTGTGATGCATTATGTGACACGTTTCTGTCATTACCAGCTTTAACTTATTCAGCAATATGTGCTACAGTATTTCTTCTGTTGGCTTGAGCTAGCCTTCGCTTCCCTCACACAGCAGTGAGCCGTACATTCCCATGACCCTGTTGCCAGTTCATTGATTGTCCTTTCTTGAATCACTTTGGTGACCTGCCGACCAGGAACACCTTAAACGACCTGCCGTTTTGGAGATGCTCCGAAACTGCTTTTTTCAGATGCTTTTCATAATTCTGACACGAAAATCCTTGGCAGGTGCCAGACAGATGCAATGAGATAATCCGTGTGGGTTTAATGTTATTGCTGATTGTGTGTATATTTATAATTATGCTCAATCTTGTAGAATTGGTTATATTTACTACTTTGCACATTCATAGACCGTGGAACCTCAGCGTACGAACACCACGCCTTAAGAACTTTCGGCTTAAGAGCTGAAATTTTGAACGAAATTTGTTTCGGCAATACGAGCGAGGCCGAACCGAACGCCAGCTAAGTTGCATGTACGTTTGTGGAAACCCAAGTAAAGCAAGTTTACATATATTTTTGTGGGCTTTTTGCATTATTTTTCTGCAAGATTTAGTGAAGACACTCTAGCACTATGGGTCCCAAGAATGTGAGCAAGCATGGCAGGAAGAAGAAAAGGGAGCAACTTTCAGTTTCGTTTTCAAAGCAGCCGATGCCAAGGGGAATCATAAATTAAGGTTAAGTGAGTTTTAGTATCTATTTATTGCACATTTGACTTCCTTTATGTATTTCCTCAATTGTTTTTATATGCAAAAATATGATTATAGAGTTAAAAATTAAATTGGAAATATTGGTAATATTTTTGGGTGCCGCTATTGTTTATTGTGAGAGACTATATACATTTTTTTAAAGGCTGTCAAAGCAACTGCTGGCCAGCAAAGGGATAAAAGTCTGTTATGAAATATATCCTACTATTGGTCGTTAATCACATATTGAGGTATGTGATACATACACCTTTACTTTGAGTTATTATTGTAGTATCTCGATGTGAAACATGACTTACTTAATAAACTGCAGCAGAAGGTCTGATACAAATTTGGCCGTTTTGACGATGAAAGCTCCGGGCTCGTTAAAAGTCTGTGCGTTGTGCTCAATGTAGCGAATCTCCCACATTAGAGAGGACATTCGCCTGCCAATAGAGGACAAATGAGAATATATATACATCTGATTATCTATGTCACTGAACAATGTCTACACTTGTTTACGATAACATAGTGCAATCGGTTTTCATGCAGGCTTTAAGAGCTAAGTGTGTGTGTATGTGTGTGAGTTGTAACAATGCAGGATGAACATTTAAGTAGAATAAGTGCGTGTCTCTGTGTGCTCGAGCAAGTGTGTGTATGCGTATGTGTGTGTGCGAGTGCTGACCTATAGAAGCGATTTTCCAGTCTGGTCCGGATTGTACTCAGGTCCGTGACGTACGCCACTACAGTGCAGTAAGTGGGATACGCCTGCAGATCCACGGGCACCGCAAACGGAGCTGCTACATCTGAGATGCAAAGAGTCAAGGGAAATAAGAGAGAGACAAACTGATTTAATGACACGATCGATATGCGAATATTAAAAGCTTTGTGCTGACAGATGAGCACCTGTCATAATTATGAAGGTAGACCCATTTCATTTTTATTTGTTTTCCCTTAGAGATGTCTAATAAATAAAAAATTACAGGTCACTTTAGTCATAAAGCACCAGCTATGAATTACATTTACATCTCTGGCATTTGGCAGACAGCTTTACATTTTACAAGAGCGACTTACATTTTATCTTATTATACACCTGATCAGTTGACGGTTAAGGGCCTTGCTCAAGGGCCCAACAGTGGCCCAAGTGGTGCTCTGGTTTGAACCTGGGGTCGTCCGATTAGTGGTTCAATGCCTTAACCACTTAGTTACCCCTGCCCCTCATTACCTCTGTAAATTAATTTAAATGTATAAATGTTTGCCATAAACACAAATAAGTAATATTCTCTCACCCACTCGCTCGTTCTCTACACCCTTTATCCTGTACAGGGTCAGAGGGGTCCTGGAGCCTATCCCAGGGGACTTGGGGCACTAGATGGATGGGGTGCCAGCTCATCACAAGAAACACGCACACTCACACACTCTGACACAATATCTGAAATTAGCCTAATCTGGTTGTCTTTGGACTGTGGGGAGAAACTGGAGTACCCAGAGGAAACTCACCAAGCACTGGGAAGGCGGGGGACTTTAACCTACAACCCTGGAGGTGCGAGGCTACAGTGCTAACCAGTAGGCCACCATATTTTATTTGTTTTTTATTAATATTTATTTCCTATTAATAATCTTTAATTTTAAGGTGTTAGCACTGTCGCCTTGCACCGGCCAGGTTCGATTCCCGTCTCTGTGTGCATGGAGTTTGCATGTTCTCCCCGTGCTTGATGGGTTTCCTCCGGGTACTCCGGTTTCCTCCCATAGTCCAAAGACATGTAGGTTAAGTTAACTGGCGTTCCCAAATTGTCCGTACTGTGTGAATGATTGTGTGAGTGTGTGTGTCTGTGCCCTGCGATGGATTGGCACTCCAGGGTGTCCAGGGTGTACCCCGCCTCGTGCTCCAAGTCTCCTGGGATAGGCTCCAGGCCCCTCATGACCCTGAATACAGGATTAAGCGGTATAGATGATGAGTGAGTGAGAGTGAGAGTAATTTTAAGGTCACGGGCGGACTTTTAAGCATTTCACTGCATATCAGACTGTGTATGACTGTGTATGTGATAAATAAAATTTGAATTTGGTTTTGTCAAATTCTGTCAGGAGAAAAACTGTGCACGACCAAAACCATTACTTTTCAGGAAATAAAAAAACTCCCTGTGGAGAGTAGGAAGGATCCAGTGGTGTTACAATATTTAATCACAAGCTCTTAATACTTCTCATTCATTAATTATCTATAAAATTCTCAAACAGACATAAAGGTTGAACAAAAGCACTTATGATTCATGAAAAAAAAAAGACTGAAAAATGGCCGTTTCCACCTGACAACGCCGATATGTAATTATCAAGAAACGCTTTATAAAGGTTGTAGCTTTCATTAAACTTACTTATTTAATTAATTTGTGGGTCTAATACTTTTAGCGAAAGTGAAAGCTGTGAGCAGATTAAGTAGTAATAACCCAAAGCAGCTGCCTTTTTTTTTTTTTTTTTTTTTTACAAAAAAGAAATAAAGTTTCTTCTTTCTTTTAACTGATGATGAAATATTTCTTTGATCCATCCACTGTGTGGATCAACAAATTAAATTTTTTGTTATTATTTACTTGCATTAATTTTAATCGACACTTTGCACCCCGTAAAATAAATGCTCTATGAATACAGTTTAAAAGAAATTCCAGTATCACGGGTAATAAGAATGCTGGGATGGTCGCATACCCAATGTGATCAGTTGGTCGATGCCAGTGATGATGCGTTGGCACTCTTCGTCACGTGTCCGTGAGCCCCACTCTCCATCCAGAGAACGATAGAGTAAGGCCTTGTGTTCCTCTGCGGTCAATGGCACACTCTGACCCAAGACTTCAGGAAACGCTGCTATAAACAAGGAGAGTGACATGAATGGATGTCTCAATCTAAACCAGTACTAAAACTTTAAATCTAAAACAGAACCCTGGTCTGAATTTCACGACATCAATGTGTTCATTCACACACAACAAAAATGTATTTCATGAAACCGTAAAAGTGATGATATATATTTAATATCTTGTTCCATGTATAAAGTGTGTGTGTGTGTGTGTGTGTGTGTGTGTGTGTGTACCCTCATTAGGTATCTCTTCCATATCCCAGGGACTCATCTTTTCTGTGTCACCGTTATCCCAACTGCAAAACACACAAATACACACACATCTACGTTTATTCTAACTGTGTCTCCGCTCACCTTTAATTTGAGATGAAGTTACGTTAAAAAATAACAAGCACTTGCCATGACTAAGTGTATGGTTAGGGATGTTATGCAGGTTAGATTTTAATTTCACATCTTAAACTGGAGATTCTAACCTTTGATCAGTCCTCAGAAACCCATGATTATTGAGAGCAACATGCTATACTACTTAATATCCTTAATGATAGCATTTCATCATGGCCTACAGCCCATACAGAGTAAGTGATACAGCTAAAATGATACATTATTATCCATCCATCCGTGTAGGGTCACAGTGGTACACCCGGAATGGGGTGCCGAAACAATTGTGCACTGAGTGTGCACTAGCGTACGCTACAGGAAAATAGGATACTCAACATATCTTTGAATTGTAGGAATGAACATATCTACCCAGCCATGCAACACAAACACGTAACTCTTATTGGTCGGGTTCGTGCTTAATTTCTATCATTTTACGCAGGCTCATGCCGGGGCTCGGGCTTGCGCGGTAAATGAGTGGTCATGTGATGCGTTTTGATCAGCGCGGGAAAGTGCTGAGATGTTACGATGTTACAAAGGACTTGTTTTATTTCTTTGTTCCAACTTCCAAGTGACCTATAGCCTATACATTAGTTATCAATAAATTATGTTAAAACGTATAAATCACTCATTCTTGGCAAAAGCTGTATGTGTTGTGCATATATGAATAATAAACGGATTCAGGCTTTTAAAATGCTGTCAATCAAAATGTACTTGTCGGACTTTTAAGGCCCGATTACAGCGTTTAAGGCCGTACCCATTTACTCGATTTCTTATCGAGATGGTGGTGTTCAGTAATGAGCAGCGCATCTTCATAGTGTGAATCTTATTGGATCACAGATCCTTTTAAGCAATGTTAGAGTAAATTTAGGAAGTAGGAAATATGGCGTTCCTAACATACCCTCAAGGAATGTTATTCACAGGATGGTACAGAAACTGAAAACGACAAGGTCACTGATCCCTCTTCATGACGGAGGAACGAAATGCATCTGCCAGAAAACTGAGGTCTCTTCCAGCATCGCATGTAATGTAATCGATGACACTTACGTCAAGGTATTTAGCATATTTTTTGGTTCAGATTGCTTCAAAGTTATTACAGAATATTCCTCTTTCAAGTGAATTATCCTGTGTGTATATATATTATATATATATATATATATATATGTATATATATATGCACACTTCACCATGAACTATATATGCCTCTGTTCTGATGATCACATGATCACATCAATGATGATGCGACAACTGACATCTTTAGAGGAAACATAATACTACACACTGCTGCCATAATTGAGTTTAAAAACAGGGCATAGATAACAACTGTTGAAGTGTGTATTCATTTTTTGGGACCCTTTGTATTTGATGCCTTTGAGAGGGTAAAATGTTGCAGTTCCTCTATAGTCCTACAGGTGGCCTACACATTGAACTGTTCTCACAGCACAGCACCTGGTGCATTTGAAGCAAATTATTTGTTCAAGTTTGTTCCAGTTTGAATTGCAACAAAACAAAACAAAAAAAAAATTTGATAAAATTTCTAAAATCGTGATACATACGTAATCGCAATACAAATTAAATCTGCACTTACTCATTGGGATTCTATCATATTGGCTGGTCGATTGTGACTCCCATCCCTTGCAAAGTGGCTAAAGATACATTAAAAATTGACTGTTTATGCAACAACCTCAACCTGGTTCATGCCTCAAGTTTTTTTAATACTTGAATGATTCATAAGTCACTGTGTGGCTTAACAAACGAGGGACTGGACTGAAAATGCCGCCAAAACTGAGAGACAAAAAAGTCCTTCAAGAAGCCTGGAGGACTATTCCTTAAAATTACATTAAAAATACACAAAAGTCTGGCTCTTTGGAAGTAAAGTTTTAAGAAATTGGGGGTTGTTCAAACTTTTGCACAGTACTGTATTTATAAATCAAATCTTTAGCGCGCATACTGACCAAACGTTATAGCACTGGAAGAGGCTGTCAGGATACTCCGTCTGGTACGGCTCCTGACTGTCGATCGTACCAAACCACCAGGCATCGTCGATCACGCTGCGGAATCGATCGCCTGAAACACCAACAAAGACCTGGGTTTAAACACACACACACACACAAACACACATTTTCAGTGAAATCCATATATTTAGATGTAACACTAACCTATCATCCACTGGCGCTGCCTTGCGTTGTCAAACTGCTGACGGAGAACCAGGAAATCGATGACATCTGGCATGTCATGGTATCTGTGAAGCAAGGCGTGTGTGAGGCAAACAGTGACTTAAAAGCTTTCCGAAAGCTTGAAAAGGAGAAACGGCTTTTGAGGCAGTGAGCGTGAGTCGTGCAACACTCTTCACTCACTTCATGGAGAAGCAGCCGCCTGTCAGTTTGCCCGTGTCTGGGTCCAAGAAGGCCAGCTTCAGACAGCACAGAGTGGGCAAACCCACCTCATACTTAATCCCTACTATCTTCATCAGCTCCTGCTCCTGTACACCAACATAAACACACAGTTTAGTACTCATCATTTACATGCACAATTTACTCTCATTTCTGCGTGAAAGCCGGTGTACCCTCAGCTCCATCTTGTGCCAAGGCTGCTTTTTCGGGTTGATGCTGAAGATCTTGTTTTTTTTCGCCATCTCCACATACGCCTCGTGACCTTGCCGGAAATAATACACCTGCGCAGACACAACAGGTGACCATCCTGATGTCATATAAGCTTACAAAATGATAGTGCTTTCATTAAATGAAAACAGTGGAATAAAACAAAGAAGCGTCAACTGTAAGCATTCGAGGAGTTTCAGAGGCTAGTCGACTGATGCCTTTATTACTGATCTCAAGTATTTTTGTCTCTCTTTAAATCTAGAAAAAAAAGGTTTTAATAAATCTTACACTCTCACCCATTGAAGGTGTGCATGTGTGTATAAAGTACCTCATCACCCATCTGAGGGGTGAAGGGGCATCTCCGTGGCACCGTGTCCGTGATCCAGTCAGAGGGCAGCCACTCCTCTAGAGTCAGACCCTGTTCCTGTAACTCGGGTAATCTCTATAGAAACACACACACGCACAAGATCATATACTCAACGTAGACTTACAGTACTCCAAGATCACTACTCTCCAGACTCAACTGACAAACCCATCCCCACCTTCCTCTTCTCCTTTGGCTTTTTCTTCTTTGGTAGTGCTCCGTCTTTGTCTTGCTTTTCTTTCCTCCTCTCTTTCTTGGCGTCTTTCTCTTTTTTCTTCTCTCCATCCTCCTCAGAGCTGCTGGCGTTCTTCTTCTTCTTTTTCACAGTAGTCTTCTTGGGTGGCTCTAGATTTATGCCCGCATCCGCCGTCCAGTCCGAGTAATCGCTGGAGTAGTCACTAAAACGGACACACACACATTTATATCATTTATGCCTTAGGTTTAATTCAAGGCGAATAGTTTTTTTTTTTTTTTGCATTCCCCCCCGATTTTCTCCCTAATTTAGTCAATTTCAATTCCTCCCCGTCACTAGGGGGCTCCCACACATTAAGGCTACTACTACCACTCAGTCGGGAGGGCCGAAGACTATCACGTGTTTCCTCCGAACCACGTGTCGCCAGCCGACCGCATGTTTTCGAACTGCTCGCTCGAGTACCGTTGGGGGCGTAGTAACACACTCGGAGGACGGCGCTATCCGCTCCTTCCGTTTGCGTGAGCTCACAGACGCCCCTGATTGGCTGTAGATCCGTGATTAATGTGGGAGCACTAAGTACCTCTCATCCCACCCCTCTGAGACAGCTCGGCCAATCAGCTCTCTCTAGACCTCCGGCTGCGAGAGGTTACAGCATCACCCGGGAATCGAACTTGCGATCTCCTTTCTTTTATTTATATAGATATCTGATGAACCACAGTTAAAACTAGCTGTATGACTGGATGTGTTGTGTGTGTCAGCAAATGTCTCAGAACTTATAGGAAGAACCTGAAGATGAGACGGATTGCCGTCGGTTCTAGCTGGTTATTGTCTTACACTACCTCTGCCTCTGCAACACCACACTGTTTTCCAACATGTACTGTAGAGGAAGCCTAACCATGACTACAACCGTGACTACAACTCTATGCCACCTAGGACACCGCTCTCAATCAGACTTCTTGTGTTAAACACCTTGGCACATCTAGCTGAAACAGAGACATGTTTCTGTTTGTAGTGCTTTTGAATCCAGCTGTTGGATCCAGCTGACAACCCATTTCTGCTAAGCTGCTACAGTAGCTCTCTGCTAACTCCGATCACGTCTAAATGGTGGGACGCGGCAGCCAGCTTTCTCATGCTGATAAGTTGGGAGGTGTTCTGACAAGGTCACCATGTCCCAAAATTACTGTGGTGCTATAAAAGAGGTAGACGTTTGAACTGGAATGTCTGGCATTACGAAAGTAAACCTTAGAAAGAACCTGTCTTATGGCTGAAGGGAACCTTGGTACATACATACAAAACCTTTTCTATACATTTCTGGAGTTCTATCATCATCATGACTCCACCAGCAACTCCAACTGTTCAAGAAATTCAACAAAACTGGTACTTTTTGTTCTATGTGTGAGAGAGACCTGATCGCCTATAAGATCGAGTACCTGGAGCTGCTGTGATCATCAGGCCAGGGCTCCTTCTCCTCTCTCTCTTCATCGGAAGACTCCCTGCTAGGAGGACGCACGTCTGCCTCACCCTGATAAACGACATGAAGATTCACTGTTATTTAAAAGGACATTAATGAGCACTGCTGACTCAGCAGATTAACAAGGACTCGGCAGAGGAAAAAAGCTTTGTGCAGGTGCGGGTAAAATGACGTCGTAATCATAAACTGGTATCTGAAATTATATTAAACATTAACGTCTTGATTTAGGAGAAATAATTATCTTGGTAAAATGTACCAGCTTAGATAAAGTCTGTAGCGTGATTCCGCCTGCAGCCGACCGACACTGTAGAATAATATACTGCTTTTTATGACCTTCATTTAGAGCTAACAAAGCATGAGTTAATATAAATAAAAACAATACAAATATAAACACACAATAATCATTTCAATAATAATTATTAATGATTAAGTTTCTGTTGTCTTTATGTCTAATGCAGGTGTTTTTAGCAAAATGTTTTTATATGATAATGCAATTTCATGCAAATTATGCAATGCCTACTGCAATAAATAAATAAATAAACAAACAAACAAACAAATTAATAAATAGTGGCAAAAATAGATCAATTAAATAAATAACAAAAAAGTGTGTAAATAAGACAAAATTAAATAAATTAAAAGATAATTACTAACTAATGCTGAAATTACAAAAACAAATTAACATTTGTATGCATTATTAAATACATAACTAAAGGTCGTACTAAATATTTAAATAAATATATACATAAATGCATTTAAAAAAGAATAAATAAATCAAGGCAGGAATAAAATTAAATAAAAAAATTATATATGCTGAAATAACCAAATGAATAAATAAGCAATAATTTAATTTATTACATTTAATTAATTATTTATTTATTTCAGTATCTATTCATTCATTACTTCTTTTACGCATGCATATATTTGCTTTTTGTAATTTATGTCTTTACATGCTTATTAATTTATTTATTCATTCACTCATTTATTTACAGTATTTATTGTTTTAAAGTTTAAAGATCAGGAATCATCTGAACGTGACCCAGATATTCAACTGTACGGCTAAACAAACATCACTTTCAGCCGTAGACGATACAGCTGATATAAAAATCGTTTAAAAAAATCAAGCAGAAAGATCTTTCATTGTTCAAATCCACAGAAATACTGTACATGTCACACACGTGGAGGCTTGAAGAAGGTGAATTATGTGTGTGAATGTAAATGGAGCTGGTGAGTGGAGCGCTGTCTGTGCCGGGTGATCTCACACACAGAGCGCACATGAAGCACATCTTAGAAATAAGAATATTATGAATGTCCATTAAAACTCTATCACAGTTAACAATTTTTATTTGTTCTTATGCATAATGAAGTGTACAGACTTTTTTTAATGTATATAAAATATAAAGATATGATATAATCTTTTACTTGGAAAAACCCTGGCACCACAAATCTTGTCGTGGTTCCCATGACAACAAGCTCCATGTGACTTTTTGTTTCGCTTTCGGTTTCAGTCCTGTCTTTGCCCTCGTCTTGTCACTGCACGGTACGCAGTGATGATTGTGATCTCTTGTAGCTTTTTTTCCTTTCAGTTTGCATATTTATCTCTCAGTGTTCTCATGCCTGGTTGTGAAGATTTGACATTTGGGTCTCTTAGTCCGAGCTTTGTTTACTTGAGCTACTGTTTGCAGTGTTCCTGCTATTTATCTTTGGTTGTATCATTGCTCTTATTATATATTGCCTTTTTAACTTTAACACACCCCACAAGATACACACACAATTGGGAACACCAATTAACCTACTCTCCATGACTTTGGACTGGAGTACCCGAAGGAAACTCCCGCACACAGACCCAAAGCAGGAATCAATGTGCCAGGCCACAGCGCTAAACACCACTGCCAGAGTCGAGAATTCTATTCCCGCTGATTTTATATGATGTAGACGTGCTGTATAAAAGCTGAAATTTAGTTTTGAAATTTGAATGAATTGCGGCATGTACAAAACCTGAAGTATTGCAGAAACTAAATTTACACAAATTTATGTGCAGTGCATAAAAATGACATAACGGCCATCATTCATAGTGCTGGCCTGTGCAAACTTAACTATTTAATCAAAGTCAAGTTCGCTTTACTTAGCCATGCAACTAAGTACACCTTTCAGAAAGGCTCATGAAAAATTATAATGCATACTAAACAACTCTCTGGTCTTCTTTTAATACATTTACATCATGCGGTTTTTCATGTTACACACATTTTTCAACTAAATAAACATTTCAGTTATTGATTAAACATTCAGCCATTTAAATGATGATACGATTATTCAGATCCTTCGAGTTAAAATATAAACCGAATACATCTTTAAGTAACAGTAATTGATGTGTGTGTGTGTGTGTGTGTGTGTGTGTGTGTGTGTGTGTGTGTGTGTGTGTGTGTGTACCTCTGAAGCACTCGGCTCCTCCTCGTTGGCCTCGCTCTGACGGCTCGTCTCTTCCACGGCCAGCCGCGTGTGGTAGTTGTGCTGGTTGCCTTGGTGACGGCGCCCCTCCTCCACCGTGTTCTCTGTTGCGTGCTGCTTTGAAAAATTCAGACCTTAACACACACCCTTTGACCCCAATTTATAAGTGAAATTGCAGCATGTGTGCGCATGTGTGCATATGTTTGTGTGTGCGCGCGTGTGCGTGTGTGTATATACGTGTGTGTTTGTACCCTGTTCTCTCTGTGGTACTGGCTGTGTATACTGCGTCTCCTCCTCTCTGACCTGTACACATTCATCTCCTCCTCTCCTCGAGCCGTCCTCCAGATCTCTTGCTTACTGCACACGGAAACACACAATCTTTTAGATACTGGGAAACGTTTCACTAACGCATCAGAGGATTAAATAAAACAGTTTATGTTTAGGAGATTATCCACTTTTTTAAACATATATATAAATAATTTGCATTCATTCTGATCCTGGGCCACGAAATTTTGTCATTTTTCTTTTTTTGTGTCACACCCAGCATGTGAATGAATTGCCACCCTGTGCTGATCTCTGGCCTGTGTTCTAGTGTTTAGTGGAAACTAAATTTGCAGAGGTGTAATAACAGACCGTATTTAAAGAGGTGTCTTGATATGAAATGATGATGCATTCTCAATACAGCACTATATACAGTATATGTGCTTTATGTTACAGATTAAAACATTCAATATAATAAAAGTTAAACTTAATGGCAATGTTCATTTGATCTACTCAGACTCTTATTACATAACAGAACAAAAGCTGCGGATTAAAATGCATGCTTAGGTGAAGCTTTTTTTAAACCCTATAGCCTCTGCTGATTCTTTTTTTTTTCCCCTGAGGCAAGAGTGTGGGCTTGATTAAGTTTAAAAGTTCATTTTTCCTCATGTAATATAAGTTGTATTTTACAACAAAAAGCCTACTTTATTATACAGATAAACAAAATCTTTAAACAAACAAATAAACAAACCTTTGAACCAAACAAAACATTAAAAACTTTCTTTCGGCTGATCCAGTCAAGGGGTCGCCCACAGCGGACCTTCCGTTCCTCACAGGTTTTTATGCCGGATGCCCATCCTGATGCAACCCTCCCATTTTTCTAACCGGGCTTGGGGCTGGCCCTGCATACACTGTCTGGATGGTCGGGGTGTGTGGCAACCCTCCACCGGCTGGGCTCGAACCCGGATCATCAGATCCACAAATCAACCAGAGGTTTAGCCACCTGAGTCACCACTGCTTAATTATTTTTAAATGTCTATAATAGTACTATCTAGTACATCCTAGTACATATATATGTTGAGAGTCCAGGCTGTGCGTTGCATCTACATGTCCTGTGTGTGTGTTTGTGTGCTGTTGGCTACCTGGCTGTTCCCAGTGAGAGTTCAGGCACCAGTACCCGTCTGCTCCAGGCTACCAGGTCGGTCTCGGTGGCCATCTCGCTACGAGGAGCGTTGCTGTGCATCTGCCTGACCCCCTCGATCTGACCGCTGCGCCTCAAACCAACGTTCGGCGGGGACGACACTTCTGTAGGGGAGCTCACAGACCCTGTACGCATACACACAACACATCTCTAAGTTAAATATTCGAAAAGCAGAATACTGAAATACACTGAGAACGTGTTTGTTAAGCACTTTGTTGACCTCGGGCAGCTCTGGAGTCTGAGCCCAGTCTCTGGTCCTGTTCCTGCTGCAGTCTTTGGATCATACTGTCGAGGGGACTGGAGCCTTCTGCTGCTTGCTGACTCAACACCTGATTTAATCCTAAAACAGCAAGAGGGTGAGAGGGAAGGGAGGGGGGGGGGGCAGACGGACAGCCATAGAGAGGAAGGTACTTATATACTGTATTTAAGAAGAAAAAAATGTCCAGCAGAGTTATATAACACACACCATGCTTTCTTCAGCCATACAGCTTTAAAAAAATTCTCAATCATTATGAGATATTATCTGAAAATCTCTAAATATACTAGACTGATATACAATATCTACAGGCCACAGCGTGATCACACCAAACATTATGTGAAATAAAAAGGTCTAATACCTTCATACTGCTGCACATATCTGTTTTCATGTCTAACCCTATACCGTCACACGTGTTTGCTCGTGTGTCCTGTACCTGATGACGTCAGACCCATCTGAGGGATGAGCTGCTCCTCTCTGCAGTTTTCGCGCCCGGGCACCAGGCGCTGAAATCGAGGAGGATGCGGGTTCCCGTCCACGTCCACCAGGAAGGGCGGGGGCATGAGGTGAGGGGCCTGCTGCGTCTGCTCGTCCAACACGTAGTTGTGGGCGTCACGGATCAGCGGCCGGTAATCGGTGTGGAAGAACATCTGGTCCGCTATCTGGAGCGAAGATCAGCGTACGTGAATAACAAACAGAGCCACTCAGAACAGAATAGATCTAAGTATCCAGACTTCACATAACACTGACTGGTGCATTTTGCGAAGCTTGAAATTAGAACAGCGGTCTTTAATGCTGTCGTTTTAAATGAGAAGAAACAACTGTTTATTTATATACAAATACAGGGCAGTATGTGGGTGCACCTTTTAAAAGAATCATTTAAGGAATCAGAAATGCTTAGGTGGTCTGGGAAAAACTGAATTCTGGCAAGCAGCCAAAGAAAAATAAATAAAAATATCTGTTTATGCTGCAGCTTTAAGAAACCATGGATCTCCCATGATTAAGAATTCGATTATCAGGTAATACTCCACAGGAGGGATGGCATCCTGGCACTCCCACATCAACTACATCAACACTAGCCAATCATGGGTGTCTGTGAGCTCATTTGGAGGATAGCGTCTTACTCCGTGTTATGCTGCTCGATACGATGTGTGTGGATCAGATGGAAAAATGCAATCGGCTGCATATACAGTGGAACCTTGGATTGTGAGTATAAGTCATTCCAGAAGCATGCTTGTATATCAAAACACTCATATATCAAAGCGAATTTATGGAAGAAATAATGGAAACTCATTAGTTTCGTTCCACAACCCAAAAAATAATCATGGCTGTAGTGATTGAGAACCTCCCACAAGTGCGCGGGTGACTCTCTATTCGGTAAACCGGTGTGTGTGTCTGTGTGTTAAAATCGTCCTACACACACACACACACACACACACACACACACGCACACAAAACAAAAGATGCTTTACGTGCACACACAGTGTAAACAGTACATGCGTACACGGATGTTGACTAGAGGAGTGATGCATGCGCACTGAGACCGATTACCCACAATCCCGCAGCGCGAGAGAAAGAAGAACCATTGTCTCAGTTGTGATCACGTGACACTCGGCGTCAGAACAAGAAGTGCATGTGTGCCACATGATATTTGATGATACTTGGTACTTCTATATCAAAATTTGCTTGTTTATCAAGCGAAGCCAAAATTTATTAAAATTTTTGCTCATCTTGCCAAACGCTCGCAAACTGGGTTACTCGCAATCCGAGGTTACACTGTATAGATATATATAAATATATGAAACGATAAATTCATGAATTGGAAATATTTTTACTTTTTTACTACCTTTTTAATTTGCCTTTGCCTTCCTTAAAAAAATCATATTATGTAGAAAACTATTTTAACAAACACGGTGGTAAAAACCCTCAGTCAGTCCTCATAAAAATTTCTAAAGTAGGGTTGTGAATGTTTTTTTTTTAACTTCTAATTAATAACATGTTAAAAATCAATAATCAATTTATCAATTATTAATAATAGCAAGAGTTTTATTTGAACATTTCTAGCGAGACAATCCTTACATCTTATGTGAAACAATTTAATAAAGCCCAGACATAATAAAAAAACAATCAATAAGGTTTAAAAACAAACAAACAAACAAACAAAAATAATTCTCCCTGCCTAAACGGTCTCCCTGCCTAAAGTGCACCCTCTTGAGGTGTACAAATTAAGAGATATGTGAGCTACGGAGAAATATAATGCAAAACAGTATAGGTTAACAAACTGTCAATAGCTTACATTTTTAATGGCAGTTAATTGAATAGTGATCAATCTTCAACATTCCTACTGCTAAGTGTGACTTCCTCAGACAGGCTTTGAAAAAGTTCTGTAACAAAACTGAAATATGGATAATCAGTTCAGCTTGTAATCAAATTCCGGCTGTCTGCGTTTCTCCTGCGCCGTCACATCATCAAAACAGGGAAGAGTTTAAAAAGTTTAAACAACTTATCGGAAAAAAAAAAGGCAGGAAATTTACACAGCAGAACAGACCGAATTAATCAGTGATTATTTCCAGTGCAGTGACGAGACAATGATGAGGCTCGTATTTAATTGCAGCAAGTGACTTTGAGCCCCAGGTGATGACACGGTGACTGGTGTGGATGATGCTGATTACCTAATTGAGAACTCACTTTCCTTTATAGTTCTTTAAAATCTGGCATAAAAGCTAATGAATAGATTATGCTATAAATGTAGAGGGACCGTTCTGTTTAAATATTAAATTGTTCTACTTCCAAACATTTTCCGAGCCAGCTACACTTAGATAAAGAGACAGGAATGAGAGAGAGAGAGATGGAGAGACTGGAAACTAGATCAATGTAAAAAGAGCAATGCTTTTTCCAGTACCTTGTCGTATCTGCTGCTGGAACCGAAGCCAAAGATGAGCAGGTGTCCGTGAGAATCCGTACAGGCGAAGTGCTGGCCATCTGGAGAACACTTACAGTCGAACAGCGCACCGTGCCCCTGACCCTCGATCTGAAACCAACACACATCAAACACACAGCATGTACAAGGACTGTTAATGAGGCATCTGTGATTTAAAGGAGGTAAATCTTTAGTACAGTATTAACAAAGTACAAAAACATTTTCTAAGGTGGTTAAGTAGTAAAACCGCTCAAATAAAAAATACGGCTAGCCTTATAAGAAAACAGAAAGCTGAAGTGCCACATGCTGTTATGAAATGGGGGATTTAAAAGCTATATACACTGTTGGTCCAAAAATAAAAGTCACAGTTTGAATTCCGTGCTCAGGTGAAACTGTTAATATGTTTGAAAAGAATCAAATTAAAATTGGCTTGCATCATGCAAAGAAAGCAACTAAGGAGTTTGCTGAAATGATCAGAATTGAGTTAAGAACTGTCCAACACATTAAAATCTGGAAGGATATTAGTGAATTGTTAATGACATAGAAGAAATGTGATTAGACGGGGAAAAAAAAGGAATGTAAATAACCTCGATCAGAGATCACTCACAATCTGGGTGAAGTTACATCATGAAAAATGGACAGTAGAAACAATAGCTATGTTTAACAGTGAAGGTAAGAGCATTTCCAGACACACACACTTCAGATTTCTAAAGTGCATAAAGATTGGAATTTGGAGCGATGGAAAAAGATCAGTGGTGTGATGAGTCCAGTCTGATTGGCCCAATTCCAGAGTGATGGGAGCATCAGAATAAGAAGGGCAGCGTATGAAGCGAAGCCCACATCATGCATAGTGTCCACTGTACAAGCCTCTGGAGGCAGTGTTATGATCTGGGGTTGCTTCAGTTGCTCAGGTCTAGACTCAGCAATAACGACCTGAATGCACTGAATGACCAGGTTATCACATCTATGGAGTTTTTCTTCCCTGATGGCACAGACATATTCCAGGACTCCAGATTGTGAAACTGTGGTTCTGGGAGCACGAGGAATCATTTTCACACAGGAAAATGTGGCCACTAAAGAATCCTGACCTTAATCCCATATTCTTTGGACATGATGGAGAAGATTTCATGAAGTGGTTCCACTCCGCCATCAGCAATTCAAGACCGTGGTTTAATATTAGCTCACTCAGTCCAAAATAAATGTGATGTTGCCGAAGGATGTTGAAAAAATACCGCACTGAATGTGTGCCATAATCAATGCTTAAGGCAGTCCAGAAAAAATATCAGTGTGTGACTTTTTTTTTTTTTTTTTTTGGCCAGACAGTGCGTTCCATCTACATATCCAAAACCTGAACTGAACACAGGGATACTGTACTACCTTTACATTAAACATATAACATTAAACAGTAATAAGAGGGTAGGTAAGGAAAGTAAAGAAACAACAGTGCAATGTATAAAGAGAATCCGACAATGGCGTGTGCTTACCATGTTAAAGTACGAGCGTATTTTCACTCCTCGTGCCAAATCCCATACAATAGCGTTGCCATCATGGCCAGCGGAGAAAAGCACTCTGGGGTCGAAGGGATGTGGCTCCAACACAAACACCTCATCCTCATGGCCCTGAGAACGGCACAATCATACGATGTCACATAATGATCTGAACAAAACAACATATGCATCAGAACATTCAGTTTAAAAATTGTACCTGAGCAAAGCACTGCAGTTAAGATATGCCTTATAAAGTGAATCTCCGATGTTTTAAGACAAATTTTGTTTTCTTAATTCTTATTTTTCTTTAAATTAATTAAGAATGAATAAAACACTAAGATTTTTTTTTATTTAAGCAACCAAACATGAACTGCTTACTTGGACTAAAAGTGCAAACTTACTTTCACTAACAGGTTTTCTTTATTTTTGAAAAACAGTAATCAAGACCGTGGTTTAATACAACACACATAACTTTTTTTTTGTGATTAATAAAGTGTAAACTTTCACCAGTCTTTACAAGTTCTGGTTATTCTAGCAAAATATGAGAGATTGGTAAAGTGCAAGCTGCAGACCTAAATTACTTTAAAAAAAAAAAAAAAATATATATATATATATATATATATATATATATATAGTTGTAAAAATAGAAAAAATATATAAATTTTTTAAATCCCTTAAACAAATTTTGTAAACCACATGCGACTTACATGCTAAATAAAATGAAACAGATGCCTGACAGCATTTGACATGTTTTTAGCAAAGGAACACCAGCCTGTCCAGTGCATCAGGCTTGAGGTGTGCCCTGTGGCATGTTACAATGCCCCCACCCACACTAAAGACCCTCTTTTGAGCATTAGAATAAATCGAGGCATTTCAACTGTCTATATGGGAATAATGTCTTTAGCGATATAAGACGCCACAACATCAGTAACATCTTTCCATTTACGAACTACGAAAGCTTGTGGTGCCATACCACAGAGTGAAATGAAAAAAAAGCGATTTCCATTTTTCAACATTGACATTAACCATAAATTCGAATTAATCGATAATAACGATTAATCACGGAGCTCTGACTGCATCATTAACGTGTCTGAAATTTTTGTCACACTGCGATAAGAATGTTAAGAAATGCAACCAAAGTTCTAAAGGAACCACAGCAGAACCTTAGTAGCATTGGCATTACTTTATTTTTAATTAGTTTTAATTATGTATGAAAGCTACATAAAACATATAAAAGTGCAGATTTTATTTTAGAACTTTTTCAGTGTGCCATATCCCAATTCTTCTCTGGTCCGGAATCCCCCACAGAGCCACAATCCAGTCCAGGTTTTCTCTCTCTCTCTCTCTCTCGTTATCTTTTTTTTCTCTGGAACTCACCTGCTTCCTATTAACCCTCATCTCCTTCAGTGTATTTATACCAGGTCACATTGATTTATAAGGTTTTGCCATTCTAGTGCAGGGGTTCCTTTCCTTTTTTGCCGTAAATTTTAGACATTCATCTTGATTTAAGCAAACTACTGACAAACTAAATATCAGATTGTGTCCTGTTTGATGAAAAGATCTTAAGTATCCTGATATTACATCACTCTCAAATGTTCTCCTTATCTTTACACGCCTCCTCTGGTTTATTAAAAGTCTATTAAAAACCTGAAATGTATATCAATGTTTAATGAGATCAATTTAAGGATTAAAAAGCTCAAACACGAGTCCATAAAAACAGATTGTGGTTTGAGTTTACCAAAACCTCAGGCCCAAACGATTTCATTTCATCCTTACAGACATGTGCAGGTGTTTTACTGCTGATCTGAGCTGTACGCTTATGACTCTGGAGTATGCTGACACGATAAAAACATACAGTAATCGCAGACTGTATTGGTGTGATCCATGGATACAGGATATAACCATGAGCCCAAGCTTTTAATTTACGATGTCAGGTCTTGATTCTGTTTAGTCCAGATTATAACCATGGCCTGTGACTTTCTTTTTATTGCCGGTTTAAGTGGACCTGGCAGCCAGAGGTAATAATGTGTTGTTGGTGAACAGATAATAATGTAATACTTGTAGGAGGCACCTGCTGTCTGTCAGTGTGGTTTACGCACGGTGATAACTACTAACATCTAACTCCATTAAGGGAATTTATTCAGCACTGTAGGCACACAATAACTTCACCAGCTTATCATAGGGAAAAGAGCACTGTCTAGTCATTAAGCTTATTTAAAACCTTTAAAAATAATAAGAACTCGGATATTATTAAACCTGTATGTAGTAAGATTGTTTCAAGTGAAACAACCTGACTTTGAACTCACTCGGGTTTTGTTCTAATGAGCTATAGGGCCGCTTGATTATGACAAAAATCCTGATCACAAACAATTTGGTTAAAATCGACAAGATGATGATTAGGGACTATCTAATCATTTTGATTCATACACACTCACATTTCATACAAGCGTCCACCATTTTCTTTTGATTGTGTAAACCTGCTTTTGCGACAATGACAATGGTTAAAAGCGCTATGCAAATAAAATTTAATTTAATTGAATCATTTAAGACGATTATTCAGGAGCTACATTTGCATGGACGATATTTCTTTAAAATGATTGAAATCATTCTGATAAGTAAATTCCAGCATAACTGTTTACAAGGACATATACAGTAGACCTGATTAAATGCATCACAATGGTAAAGTGGTTACAGTAGCACTGTGGCCTCACACCTCCAGGGTCGAGGGTTCGATTCCTGCCTCGGAGTTTGAATGTTCTCCCCGTGCTTGTTGAGTTTCCCCCGGGTTTCCTCCCACAGTCCAAAGACATGCAGATTAGACAGGCTAATTGGCATTCCCAAATTGCTGTGTGTGTGTGTGTGTGTGTGTGTGTGTGTGTGTGTGTGTGTGTGTGTTTGTGTGCCCCACTTTGTGCCCAAGGTCTACTGAGATTCTGCCCCCCCGCGACCCTGTACAGGATAAGTGGTATAGTGATCCGATAATGAATGATCCAATAAGACATCAAAGCATCTAATCCTAAGAAAACTTTGACATTTGCAACTTTGAGTTCTGCTCGCCTTGAAGCGTTTAATCTGATGGTAGTACAACAGAAGAAGAAAAAAAAATTTCTCCAACTTTGAGAGTAGGTTAGTCTTCATATATCTTCTGATAAATTCCAGCATCTGCGTTACGATTGGTTACAAGAACTCAGTCTCAGCTATGATTGGCTAGATGCTATATTATGTGCGAAGTGTGAGCGAATCAGTGCCCCTTCATTAGCCAGAGATTCAGTGGATGAAAGTCTGAAGTAAACAGAGAGAGAGTTGAGTTTACTGACTATGAATGGAAGCAAAATTGGGGCGGGAAGAATATATTTATTCCAACAAAAAACAATCAATCAGATCAGGTGTTCTCATGGATAATATTTACAGGACCGACTAAACGGATAATCAAAGGTTAACTCACTATCACTTTTATTCTGATTGAAAATTCGTTCCGATCGGGCCGGACTGGATCAGACTGTTCAGACTGTGGTGTTTACATTATGTGGTTTTCATCCAATCGAGATCTTATTTTGATTATTAGTGCAATATTAAGGTCTATATAAATGAACCTATTGACTTTACAAGTAGTATGCTTTAACTACAGTGAATAGAATTTTTATTCATTCACTTAAAAAAAAAAAAAAACAATAATAAGACAAATGCCCCAGTCTGGCTGAGAGTGAGCTTGGGCTTTTAGTGAGGGTCGAAAGCACAGCGCGGTAAAGCAAATGGATGTGCTGGGTTTAGGCTATAACACAAAATGAGAACATTATTGTGAAACAGAATGGGGCACAATAATTGTTTAATCTCATTTTTTTTTTTTATGATTATTATTATTATTATTATTTCCGGGCGATTCCAGTGTTATGGATATGACATTTGGATTCCTACTGGCAAAAAAAAAAGGTTTTAACGCATGGACAAGCTTAGTAGCGGTGAATTAATTTGAATATTCTTTTAAACAAATCCTCAAAATTCATATAATCACATACCTCATGAAAATATCTAGCGTTTTATTAGCGCTATGGATGTGACATTAAATAAGCGGACTTTCTACACGCTCTGAATTTTACACTTGTACCATGACAGAGACGGGAATGAACACAAAAAAAGGTGGAGATTTGAAAATGTTCAGTATAAAATGATTTCCGATAAACTGGTGTTATATATGTAGGTGACACTTTCTCGTTAAACGTTATAAAGAACATGCTTAATATTGTTTCCCTAAATACTTACGAACTTCAACACAATATTTAGATTTTTTTAAATAAGCTTTCTTTCGACTGCTCCCATCAAGGGGTCACCACAGCAAACCATACACTCCGCATACAACCTTGACACAGATTTTATGCCCTTCCTGACACAACCCTCTCATTTTATCCAGGCTTGGAACCGGCACTGCATGCAGTGGCTGGGTACAGTAGTATGGGGTGTGGCAACACACCGTCAGCAGGGTTAGAACCCGGCCAGGTTCGATTCCCGTCTCTGTGTGCATGGAGTTTGCATGTTCTCCCCGTGCTTGATGGGTTTCCTCCGGTTACTCCGGTTTCCTCCCACATTCCAAAGACATGTAGGTTAGGCTAATTGGCGTTCCCAAATTGCCCGTAGTGTGTGAATGAGTGACTGTATGTGTGTGTCTGTGCCCTGAGATGGATTGGCACTAGGGCTGTAGCTATCGAAAATTTTAGTAATCGAGTATTCTACCAAAAATGTTATCGATTAATCGAGTAATCTGATAAAATGTACTTTTGTTTAATTAAACAGCAAAGTAAAATATATAAGAGAGACAAAGATTAATTGGTTTTCTTTTTAGAAAAATCTACTTTTATTTTTTAAATGCATACAGCATTTTATCAAAATGAAACTTCATTTTG
This sequence comes from Clarias macrocephalus, assembly GCA_011419295.1. Lineage (NCBI taxonomy): Eukaryota > Metazoa > Chordata > Actinopteri > Siluriformes > Clariidae > Clarias > Clarias macrocephalus. Next base: position 95,340 of record JAAGKR010000260.1, read on the forward strand.
TCATTATTCACAAGGAATAGCTTAAAGTTGACTAAGATGAGTTAAGTGCATTACAGCCATACATTCTTATTTTAAAGTCTTTTCTCAGAGGCAAAAAAAAAAAGGTATTTCAAATGACTTTAAGTATCAAAAAAACTAAGACACACTTTAAAATAAATTTTAATATAATTTTATCACTCCCTTCCACTCTGTGCATTAAATCAATACACAGCTAACTGTTTGCGTCTCCTTCCGCTTTGTGGGTGACTTAAGCGCTTCTTCTTCGTCGGTGTTTACTGGCGGCTTGCATCCGGAAGCGCGCTATGTCACGCCCAACAAATAATTGCGTAAAAACATAACGCAAGCTTTTAAAATGAATTAAAAGAAGCTTCGAGGCAGCAGATTTTTTCTCGATCATTTTTTGCAATCGAATTACTCGAGTTACTTGAGGAATCGTTTCAGCCCTAATTGGCACCCTGTCCAGGGTGGTACCCCGCCATGTGCCCTAAGTCTCCTGGGATAACTGATATTTTTTTCTTGCCCTTTTCACTCAAGTACTTTTTCTTTGTAATTTTCATCATTTTTGTGCCTATTTATTGTTTTTGATGCTCTACATTAGACTTTAGTGTTTAATTCACAAATAAAAGTTTAGTCAGTATAAGCAGACGGAGCATTTTAGTCCATCCGTATGGTTTGGTAGGAACACTATACCAAGGATGACCTTTGCATGGAATCGCCCTTTTATAATCCTTAGAATCTAAAAATCGTCATTAAAAATAAAATCTCATTCATTGCACAACCACAATAAACCGTATTATCTTTTAGATTTTTTTTTTTTAGGCAAGACAAATTCATCCAAATTCATTCAATCAGAGACATAAAAAAAAAAAGTCCTTGCTAATAAAATCCTGGCTGATTAATAAACACAGGGGTTGCCGAACCGGGGGGTCACGCTATTGCATGGTCACTTGTTGATTTATTCATTTATTTTCTCCGTCCATCGCTCTGATTATGATGACAGGTTTTGTGCTACTGTTCAAACAAGCCACGATGAAATGCAGAGTGTATGTGCAAATTTAGTCTTTTCTCTATCCTGACATGCAACACTAAGCACAGAACTTTAACTATAAAATGGCAAATTTCCCTGTCGGTCTACATCTCTGAAACAAACCGGTATTGTGTCTCAAATCACAGAGGGAAGATAACCAGAGCTCCAGAGCGGTGTGTTTAATATTGCTGTGCATGAAATCATTTTAAAGCGTTTTACATTTCGGATTGGGAACCAGATGGACTGGGATGTTTTGGTGCTGACGTACCATCTAGTCACTGTCACGTTTAATTCTATAGATCTACAATAAGATACGCAGTTGTGCGAGTGTGTGAACAATACCTCTTGTGTTGTCGCTGCTCCTGCACATTTATACAGTCATGCCTCAGGTATAAACTGATACCACCCTGTCATGGATTATATTCCTATAACACTACCCACAGTGTGTTTATTCCTTAAGTATCATTCGAAGCTGAAAAGAGATACGTCCTTTCGAGCAGACTCGCTGAAATATATTTTTTTAAAAAGCCGTGCAAGTTTAGAAATGCAAGTTTAGCCGTCCCACTAGACAGGTGAGGCAGTGTGATGAACAGTCTCTTAACTTTTGTCTTTTGTTTCCTTGTTCCTACTTTTAAGTTGTTTTTCTCTAGTGAAATGTTACAGATATGTTTAAATGTTACAGCAGTACTATCCATCCACTGTCCCTTTCCAAGGTCACACACACACACACACACACACACACACACATACACACACACACACACACACACACACACTCGCACACTACAAGCAATGTGGAATCACCATTCAACCTACACTGCGTGTCTGCCTTTGAACTGTAGGAGGAAACCCATCAATCATTGCGAGAACGCCATGCACACAGACCGGAGATGAGATTTGCACCCCAACCCTGGAGGTGCGAAGCGACGGTGCTAACCACAAAGCCGTTGTGATCCGACGCAGTACTATATTATCACATTTTCATGATTATTTTATTTATAGCAACACACTAATGTGAAATAGTTATGCTTGGTTTTGTAGACGCTTTTCTGAAACTAGTCAGACAGACTGAGTCTGAGACTTGTCCAGTCACTTTTAAACACAATTTAATCACTAATAAGACTAGGCTGGTTAAATTAGATGGTATACTATGAAAACATTCCTCTTTCTCAGCTCATATCTGCTAAATAGCTGAAATAATTGCAGAGACACTGAATCAGCCACAACGGAGGATCTGTCTGATTCAAGTCATTGAATTACTGTCAGTAATAAATAAAAAGACTGTAATACTTTTCTGTAATGACAAACAAAAAACTGTTCCTGTTCATTAAGACAACCTGAGCCAGTTTAATGCGTTCCTACAGAAGCATCGTCCAGCACGAGGTGTCATTCTGACTGAACATGAAGGTTAATGAATGATGATGATGATGTTGATGATGATGATGATAAAAAGCCAGTGCTAATCACACGAGCTGACACTGAATCTGCGTTCTTACCATGAGGATGTGGATGAGGTTGCCCGTGTACGAGTTCCACACTTTCAGGGTCAGGTTGTTGGCGGCGGTGATGACCATGTTGTCATGACGATTCCAAGCCACCATGGTGACCTTGAGTTTGGTCACTTTGTCCTCCAGAGGTGGAGGGTTATATTTCCTAATGGAATAAAAAAAAAAAAAACATGACCAGAAAGTGTCAATCTGAGGGGTGGTATTTCAAAGCATGTGAATAAAATACACCACACACGCCTTCTCACGTGCACACACACACAAAAAAGAAAGCTAAAGAATTAGTTTGTATAACTGCTTTTTTTTTTAACTCAATCACCAGAGAATTAAAAATGACATCATAATATAATCACTAGTTGTGGGAATCCCCAGGCACCACCCAATACGATGTTATAACAAAACCTACGTGCTGATTCAATCTGTATTACGATTCTGTAAATATTACGATTTTATAAATATCCCAATTCCATATACTGTGTGCATTTTTTTTTTGATTTTGTTAGAAATGTAAACAAACTTGCCAATCAATTTGCCCTAACCCACAAGATGCTATACTGCCTGCCAATGTATGACTAAATGAGATGTGCCACCTTTTAGGATTACAGAGGAACTGCAACATTTTACTACCTCAAATGCAAGGATATACCAATTAAAAAAAGAATAATAATGATTTTTTTTTTTTAAGGATTTTGGAGTCAGTGTGGCGATACGTAAATTGAATAAGTTGAAAAAGAATTAATTGAAAAAGAATAACTTTCTTTTTTTCGCCTCATCTCTACAAATTAGTATATTATAAATTATACGAGTTAAAAGTCTATTATAACTATAGTGGTACCTCAGCATACAGATTTACTGTAGTATGTTCTGGAGGGGAGCTCTTAGGGCGAAATTTGGTTTTGCGAAACGCATTTTCCCAAAGGAAATAATGTAAATGCAGATAATCCATTACACCCAAAAATCTTACCAATACTACGAATTGCAAACGCTATAATCATATTTTCACATATATAAAAACAATCAAGAAATTTCTAAAAGACATGTAAATGAAGTAAAATATAAAACTTAACAAGAAATAAGAAATATAACCTGACTTAAGCTTATTTTATGATTCCTCTGGGTACGAAACTGAAAGTGGCTCCCTTTTCTTCTTACTACCGTCGTCCTTGCTAACATTCTTGGGACTGATGGTGCTGTTTCTTCACTAAATCTTGTATTTTAAAAAAAAATCTGAGCTTTCCACTGACACAAACAAGTTTTGAACGGCTCCTGGATGTACGTTAGGTTCATTTTCCCTCATATACCAAAAAATGCTACGTATGCTGAGAAATTTCTCGAAACATTTCAGTTCTTAATATGAATGCCGCGTTACCCCTGTAGTGGCAAATTGATGAGGAATAAGAGAAATAAATTAGTTTGAGACATTGCTTTCATTGGAAAATAATCAAGTTTGAGGAGTAACAGTCACCACACCGCTCTATTGTTCTTTATTTTTCCTATTACACTACAACAATTAGTTGAATTAAACCATATAAAATACAAGCACTGAATAATAACAGAAATGTGTGTGGAGATGTGTGTGTTACCCTGGCAGTTTGGTGGCCATGTCCAGCAGGATGCTTCTCCAGTCCTGTTGCTGCAGCTGCCATATCCGCGCTGTCCCGTCTCTACTCCCACTCACAAACCTGCACATACACACCATGAACGTGTAAACTAGGCTGGATTCCCTGTCAACCTCACACACACTAGGACCACGTCGCTTAATAGAACACTCCGGTGAGTTTTACACTATAGGGTTGTGTTATTACCCAGAGTAATGCTTTCTTAGTCGCTGATCTTTAGCTAGATGGTTCATTTCCAATGCATGCTAATGTATGCAAAGAATGAAAGCTAGTTCTGATTTGAAAGGTACGCTGACCAAGCTCTCATCTGTTTACAGCTTACTTTCATCATAATGTTATCCTTGTAAAATAAGCATAAGCATGAGCAACGTCTTGGATTAAGATGCTGTCTCTCCCATGCAGATAAAAGGTTTCCAGAATTGTGGCTCACATTTAAGCAAGTGGTGCTCAGAGGTTATCCATGAAAAATTCACCCCTCAAGCTAAAGCAATGTCTCTGATTGATTACAGCACACTTTCCACTTTTACAGCGATTTCTACAGATCCATACAATTTAACAAATCATGATTAGACAGGGATAGATGTAAGTTAAGATCAGGGCTTATGGGTGGGGGCGGGGTGACCCGTAGCGACTGGCTGCTTGCTGGCATGAGCTATGCATTTTTATGATCTGTAGGTGAAACGTGGGTTTGTTTCCATAAGCTAGCCATAATCATTTATGGCCCTTCACAGTCAAATTGTAGGCAGCCGTATAATGTGACAGCAAGGTGGTTTAAGTGTCAGAAAGATATCGCTGGTAGGTCAACTTCAATATTTCTTCTGTACTTTTTGTAAACTGTGATGCTGGGATGTAAAAACAGTACAGTTAGTGAGTTAACGGACAGTGGGATCAATGGGAAAATTGTCATTCATAACAGTTTACATACACCTTCTCATTCAGCGAGTTTTCTTTATTGTGTTCTTTATTGTGTTCTTTAGCCCAAACGCGTCTCTTCTGCTTGTTGCCTGTCCTTAGCAGTGGTTTCCTAGCAGATCTTCTACCATGAAGGCCTGATTCACACAGTCTCCTTTTAACAGTTGTTCTAGAGACGTGTCTGCTGCTAGAACTCTGTGTGGCATTGACCTGCTCTCTGATCTGAGCTGCTGTTAACCTGCGATTTCTGAGGCTGGTGACTCGGATGAACTTATCCTCCGCAGCAGAGGCGACTCTTGGTCTTCCTTTCCTGGGGCATGTGAGCCAGTTTCTTTGTAGCGCTTGATGGTTTTTATGACTGCACTTGGGGACACTTTCAAAGTTTTCCCAATTTTTTGGACTGACTGACCTTCATTTCTTAAAGTAATGATGCCACTCGTTTTTCTTTACTTAGCTGCTTTTTTCTTGCCATAAACCAAATTCAAACTCTTTGAATGAGAAGGTGTGTCCAACCTTTTGGTCTGTACTGTATATATATAAAAAAATTGAATATCCTGAAAGTTTTTCTCCGAAAAAAAAAAAAAATCATATTCTATATTCATTATATATAAAGTGAAGAAAAAAATGTGTTAAACAACGGTTATAATGAAAGTTTACAGCTCATTGAAAATGGACTTATGGACAATTTATGGACATTGCACATTCATGCACATTTGCACACCAATTTCTATTAAATTTTTTGCACTATTTCATACATATTTGCATACTCTCCAGACATTTCTATTCAAATTCTATTTCAATTTCCACAAATAAAGTTTCTATATTTTCTTTAATTGTACAGCAATTTTTTAAATATTTTGTTCGTATCATCTATAGCTATAGTTTCTATAGCTAAAGTTTTTCTATATTTTATTTCCTATTTTATTCCATCATTTATTTCTTATTGATCTTTTTCATAAGGTGACGGGCGGTCAAATATAAGTATTTCACTGCATATCGTACTGTGTATGTGACAAATAAAATGTATTAAAAATCTATTTTTTTTTATATTATTTAATTTATTTTAATTTAGAGTAAATTATTATTCACACAGTATAAATAACGTGAATCTCTTGGTCTAGTTCAGTATACACATGGAGAAGACTGCTGACTCTGCAGTTGTCTAGAAGAATCATCTCCAGCCTCCACAAGGAGTGAAAGTCACAGGTCATCTCTGAAAGGACTGGCTGTTCACAGAAAGCTGTATCGAAGCATATTTATGGAAAGTTGAAAAGGAAGGAAAAAGGTGGGAGGAAAAGGTGTACAAGCAACAGGGACGATGATTATAGAGCTCATAAAAAATCAAAAATCCAGTATTTCAAAATATTATAATATTTCCTGATGCACTTGATACTTAATTTGGAGCTTCTTTAGCACAACTTTGTGCATCAATGCGGCATTGCATGCCACGACTTAAATCTATCCCTGGAAGCCTTACAATAATTGTCAAGCAGCGCAGTTCGAGAACATGAGAGAACTTTATACGAAGTGGAGTGAGGCTGGAGTCAGCGCATCTCAAGAGCCACCACACACAGAAGTCTTCAGGAAATGGGCTTCAACTGTTGCATTCCTAGTATCAAGGAACTCCTGAACATCACACCTTACCCGGGCTAAAGAGAGAAAGAATTAAGTACCACTGCTGGTGTCGGTCCATTGTTTTATCAAGCCTAAAGTCAAAGAAGCAGTCTACCAAGATCTTCTGAGAAGCTTTATGAAGATACAGATTTTGGTTTCCAGCAGGACCTAGCACGTACTCACAGGGACAAAACGACCACTAACTGGTTTGCTGACTATCATATCGTTGTGCTTGATTGGCCGGCCTCGTCTGACCCGACTCCCTGGAGAGTCCATGGCATATTGTTTAAGAGGAAGATGGGAAACACCAGACCCAACAATATAAACGAGATGCAACATGGTCTTCAATAATGCTGCAGCAGTGTTACAGGCTGATCGCTTCCATGCAATGCCGCATTGATGCACTAAGTTGTGCTAAAGAAGCTCCAAATTAAGCATCAAATGCACAAATAAATATGAAATTTCTACATTTCTGTATCGTGAATCCTTTTAGATTAAGTGTAGGAAATATTCTAATATTTTGAGATGCTGGATTTTTGTTTTTAATGAGCTGTAAGCTATAATCATCATAAAAAATATGATGAAATGAAATCAATAAAATTTAATAATTAAATATATAATTTAAATTAGGGTTTGAATTAGGGTTTACGCTAATTTAAATTTATTACATGAAAACTAAAATGTAAAATAAAATCTTTTTTTTTTTTTTCAATCCTGGGTGTCTGTGTATACATGCGTTATCTGTGGCTTTGTCAAATCAAATCATTGTCTTTTCTGTGCCTTTTTATAGCAACACCGCATATCAACTTCATTTTCGTGCTTCGTTACAACTCCATAGTGAATGGCATCAGATCGTCTCAGCGTCATGGCAAGCCACGGTTTTTAGACTGTAGTGACTCCTAGCAAAAACTATGAAAGTGGTAACTGGCCTTAAGTCGTGTGTCCAAGTTTTTTTTTTTTTTTTTCCCTCATTTTGTATCTCGAATGTACGGTTTGAAATGAAATCATTCCGAGCTCAGACTTTCACCACAATGTGCATATAATATTACCACATTCTGCTATTGTTTGGCTTATTCCTTTTCCAGGAACATAGCATTTTCATTAATTTTACTGACTCCTTCTAGAAGACGAATAAGGAGCTTTTTGTCCGGATCCACCTTTCCCTCACTTCCTTCGAGTTATTTTGTACCAACTCCTCCTTGCCTTCGTAAAAACAATCCTTAGGCAAGTAAGTCTATTTATTTATAATACCCCTGTGCAGTGTTTATACCTCTCCCACTCTGCCCTCATCCCTCGTTCTGTTTCTCTCAGCTTCCCCCTCTGGCAGACTTCCCCTCATTAAAATGAATGTGACAGAGGGAAATACACAGAGATCCTCCGAGAGAAATGGGATCTCATTTGCATTGTGCTTTTACGGAAAATTCACAAGGGGAGCACTGTAAATGCTCATGCGTGTCTAGGTGTGTGGGTTTGAGTACGCGGTTATTTAAAACCACACATGTGCTTGTGTAGGTGTTGGCATGAGGCTTTGGATGTCTTTCTTTCGCTTCGTTTTGCTGACATCAGATCATGACATCAGAGCCTGCCGGTGTTTTTAATCAGAGCTCAAATTCCTTTAACAGTTAACACAGACATGCCCACACACACTCACACTCGCACTCACACTGACACACACACACACACACACACACTCACACACTCGCACTCACACACACACACACACACACACACACACATCTCACCTGTCTCCTCCATGTGAGAACTGGATGCTGTCGACTTTATCCTGCAGAAGAGTGATCCAAACATGAAGAGAGCATTACAACCAGTCAGTAAGAAGAACATTGTCATTTAACAACCACACACACACACACACACACACACACACACACTACACTCACAGTGTGCGACTCCAGCTCGGCTATCTTCTCTGGCTGATCTCCACCAAAGTAGTAAACTCTGATAATGTGATCAGTGCTGCCTGTGGCCAAAAACATTCCACCTGAAACACAGGAGTTATCACTATATTTAGATTTTCTTACATTATATTACATTACATTACATTTAATCCATTAGCCGACACTTTAATGCAAAGCAACTCCTAAGTGAGGCAGAATCCAGTCCAAGCATGAAGCTCAGCAGCTGAAGGTCTTTCAGTGGCTCACATATTGAACTCACAACCTTCAGGTCACTCGCATAGAGCTTCATATAAATAACAGTATGCCTTGCACATATAAATGAGAATCATATAACTATAAAAGGATATAATGAATTTTCTTATCCAGATGAAATCATGTATCCGGTACATCTGTGTCTGAGTGTCTGATCGTGTTCATATTAAAACCATGAACAGAACTGATTCACTAGCCGTTGCTCTTCTTTTATATGAGTATACAATAACAAGAAAAACACCTACATGAAATGAAAATGATCCATAAAAAAAATCTGTAAATACATAATACATTTAATACATTTAATACAAAAATTGCCTCTCTGTTCGAAAAATGCTATTACAACCAACATGAGAAGGAACTTTTCATAACTTTTGTTATGTTTTACTTGCAAGCAAAACTGTGTTTAAAAGCTACTGAAATGTTAATGAAATTTAAACACCACTAAATGCACAGTACAGAAATAAATGACTTGGAAAACCAGGCTTTGGTTTCAATTAAAATTTTAAATTTTACTGTTAAATAAATAATTTATCTTGTAAAGTAGCAAGATTTATTATTATTCCTTTATTTTACCAGCAAAAAAAATCCCATTGAGATCCAAATCTCTTCTAGCAGAGAGTAGATCCACAGATAGTCTGTGTTTACACCTGTTAAACTGTAGTGAAACTCAAGTATTAAAAGTATTCATTTGAATGAACCAATTTAAATCTCAAACCAGTTTCACTTCAGTGGTCCGAGATTTACATTTTGCAATTCAACCCCGAGTTTAAAAAATCACATATTTATATTAAAATAGTTTTTTAATGTTTAAAATTTTTTAATTTGATTATTGAGTTTTCACTTTAATAAGATTAAAGAATACTGATGTTGTTTACTTCATTGGTCAGATTTGTTTCAGTCAATCAATCAATCAATCAATCAATCAATCAATCATTCATTAATATGAAGTACTGTATTTGAGGTAACCAGGGCTGAACAAAGCAAATTTAAATCTGCAATAAGAGACTGTGTGTTGATTGGACACGTGTCAGTACAATGGAATGAAAGTCTGTTTCACTCCAAATTCTTAAACATTGCCTGGCCAAAAAAATTAGCACTCTCTAATTTTACGTCTGAGTGCCTTTAGCTTTGCCAGTGGTGCACAATGTGGTGTCCAGTTCATGTGTGAAACAATTCCTCGTGCTCCCAGAACTCTTTCACAACTCTTTCACATTCAGGTCGTCAGCTGACTTCATTTTATTGCCACATAACGCTGCTGTGCCGAGACCTGAGCAACTGAAGCAATCCGAGATCAAAACACTGACTCCAGAGGCTTGTACAGAGGACACTATACAAGATGTGTGCGTCGCTTCATCTGTTTCAAAGTCCAATTTTTATGCTCCCTAGCAAACCGAAGCCTTTTTCTCTGATTAGTGGAACAAGTGGATTCCTCATGACCACACATCACACTGTGTGTGTGTGTGTGTGTGTGTGTGTGTGTGTGTGTGTGTGTGTGTGTGTGTGTGTGTGTGTGTAAATGCTCTTAGTTTCACTATTAAACATTTCATACTTCAACTGTTCAATTTTATGATGCAACTTCACCCAATGTTTACAAGATCTCTAATAATGATTTTTTTTTTTTTTTGGACCACATTTCTTCCACAGAGCTGATGGTTCAGCACTAAACCTTCAGGTTTTAATAATGCATTAAATACTTTCTGAAACCGTTTTTTTTTTAGCCAGACATCAGATATCTGACATTAGTCTGAACAGGTTATGCTCCTAAACTGACCAATGTGATACGTTCAGCAGGCTGTAAAAAAGACGAGTTGGTCACGTCTTTGATTTGCATCCTTACGTTATTTACATCATGCTTTTAATCAATGCTTTTGGCTATCCTTCAGGAGTACAGGCAGGTTCTTTCATGGCTGCCATTCCTTTATTATGGAATCACATAAAACCTTGTATGAATTCTGATAAAAAAATAAAAAAGAAGAAGAAATCACACCTGTGTCTGACTTAGGACCAATATGTGCGGTTATGGCAGAAAACAGATCTGAATAAACAAAAAATCAGATTTGGGCAACTTTTGTCTGCAGTGTGAATGCAGCTTCAGATTCATCAGAAATATGATGTCTTGTTGCTCTGCTTCACAGTCAGAGAGCAGATTATTATGATTTTGAGCAGATTACTGATATTATTCCATACAAAATAATTGTAAAAAAAATCTGCAGACTTCATGTTTTCCACAGACATTTGAATCATCTGAGAACATGATAGTTGGAATCTTGATGGGATTCCAAACCTGCTTATGTACTTATGTATGTGGAAGAGGGCAGATAGCAGTACTTCCCTTGACGTGAGTTATGCTGCCCCTGCAATCTACAATTTGGGTGCAAAGGTCTTTACCCAAAAGAGAATTTCCTAGGTGATTTATTTATGCATTTATTTAATATTTTTGTCAAACGTGTTTAATTTTTCACGCGGAAAGATGGAAACGCAATCACAGCACCAAAACTCACGGTGAATCATGATGAACTGTACTTACGGCCACCGAGCGAAACCGAGTAGGTGAGATAGGGGTATTACTGACAGCTGTGAGTGAGTGGCAACGCGCGAGTTGCTGAGCTCTCTCGCTATCTTAGTGCCAGCCAACTTTGACAACTGCTCGTGTTCCTTCATGTGACTAACCTTCAAATGTCTGCTGGGGTTCGTGGTGTTAAAATGCTTTGGGTGCTTCCCGCCTCGTGGAATTGGCTTGTTACACAGGTTGCCGATTGCTAATGTATTGTCTTTTTCACACAACACGTAGAATCGCCAGACCAGTGAAGCCATTTTTGCAGCGCGCAAAAAAGTTGTCTCGCGAGTTTTGCGTCATCTGATCGGCTTTTCTATATCGGCCATTATAGAGACCGGCGATCAAACTTCCCAAAGCTATTATCGGACGATTATGATCGGCGACCGATCAATCGGACCACCCCTAGACAAAACAGTGTGTTTATTCCTTACTTAATAGTGTTTATGCTTTATATATATATATATATATATATATATATGTGTGTGTGCTGTGTTATTTGTGAGTTATCAGTGAGTCTGTCTGAGAGTAGTATACAGTGTCAAGCAATGTAAAACATAAACTTCACCATGTATCCGAAATTTGTGCACGAAAAAGGAGAGATGCTACATATATTACGAAATAACATCTCCATTCTGGGAGCACATTTGTAAGTCAGATTTGTTCTTAAGTCTGACAAAGCGATTCTTATGCTTTGCATTGTATATTCTTGTGAAAGCTCTATACCGATCCGCTTACTAAATCTCTGTCCCCTTTCCCCACACTGCCATCATGTGGCCAAAAACCATAATCACACCTTAGTAAATTACTCACTCACTCACTCATCATCTATACCGCTTAATCCAGTATTCAGGGTCACGGGGGGCCTGGAGCCTATCCCAGGAGACTTAGGGCACATGGCAGGGTAGACCCTGGACAGGGTGCCAATCCATCGCAGGGCACAGACACACACATACACTCACTCATTCACACACTACGGGCAATTTGGGAACGCCAATTAGCCTAACCTACATGTCTTTGGACTGTGGGAGGAAACCGGAGTACCCGGAGGAAACCCACCAAGCACGGGGAGAACATGCAAACTCCATGCACACAGAGACTGACCCTGGCGGTGCAAGGCGACAGTGCTAACCACTACACCACCGTGCCGCCCTAAGTAAATTAATCTCATATAAATGTAACAGTGTCGTCTCTGCGCTTTTAAATAATCAGGGGAATCCCAGACACCGTTTTGTCTCAGAGCTGTTTTCCACTGTATTGGACTGTAAACTCCAAGAATTTCCAAAATTAGGATTCAGGATCAGTACAGCTTTTACAGGACAGACATTTTCTATCATTGTGCTCCCGGACAGATTAATTGAAACTGGTGAGGCTGACATATTGCCGAAGTGTTTAATAAAAATACATTTTTGCCTTTTCGGATTGTTTATTTGCATCGTTCCTGGCATATAAACACCTTAAGCCTTAAACTGTGCATATTTGCTAAACTGTTCTTCTAAAGGTCCAGTAGAGCCCAAAGAGAAGCGTAAATATAACTTTGGGCTTATTAAACAAATAAACATGACCAATACCCTGACTCGTGTTAGTTTTCTATACTTCATTGTTATGTATGGAATGCTGCATGCATATTTATCATGAGCTGTCTGTCAGTGATGACACACGATAGGACAGGGAAGGGCAGAAAGAAGGACAGACACGAGGGCTGTTGCCGAGGCCTACCTGCGCTGAATGATGAGCAGATCATCTGCACACCTGGTCTGGGCCGTTCTGTGAATTTGCTCGGTCGTGGCCTGCATGGGTGCGTAAACACACATTCTGTTACGTGATGACATTACGTGAAAATGAGAATGAAAAATTAGTGTGTATGAGAATGAGCCAGAGACATGTGGGTCACGTACATGTGACTCGTGACGGGAAGTGAATAAAGAGCGCTCACCCAAATTTGAGCGTCCGGGCGTCCCACTGCCAGAAGCAGATTGTTCCATCAGCGCCGGTGGAGGAGAGAAACCTCTTATTACCGCTGCAAAGAGGAGAGAACTACACACACACAGAAAGAGAGAGAAAGAATATGGTATGGCTGAGCAATATGGTGAGAAAAATCAATATCATGAGATATTATTGTCTGGAAGTGTGTGTCTGCGAGTTAATGTGTGTGCGTACCTGTAGTGATGTTATAGAGGCCGCGTGTCCCTCTAACACAGCTAGTGGAGCGCATGTCTGTAGACACCACACTCTGATCATCTTATCACAGCTTCCAGCTGCCAGCAACGTGTTCTCGTAGTTCACTGCCATGTCTGAGATTTCTGCGGCGTGACCCCGCAGTGTGGCTAGCAATCTCCCATCATCTGTGGCCCACATCTTCACCAGGCAGTCGTCTGAACCCTGCAACACAGTAAAGAGCTGCTCAGCAAATGTCCTGCACAAACCTGATCACTCGAGATTTAAACACTAGGAGTCTTTACTAATATTAAAGTCTTTAAGTGTCGCACAGTTCTGACACTCCGATCTATTGATTATCATACAAATAATTCTGATTAACAATTCTTTATGCCACTCATACAAAATAAGCAGGATGGCATAGCGTAGCATTCCCAACCTTGGCCTTGGATCTAAATCTAAGCATTGGTGACAAAACGAAGTTGTAACCCATTTCTGAGACTGAATCCTGACAAAAATACAACCAGCAGGAACATAAACAGACTCCATTCAGTCTAAAATGCACCAGCAAGAGTCCTTACTAGAACCAAAAGATATGAACACATCACCATTATCGTTTTCGCACTGCACTGGGTTCACTGATTTTAAAGCACTACTATTGTCCTATAAAGTCCGGTGCTGCGGCAATGATTCTGTCTTTTATGATCCACCATACCTAGTTCGATCAATGGGTGCAGTCTATTTGTTTGCACCTTGTATAACGAAGATTGAAGCAGAATTTCTAAATCAGCAGATCTGGGGACTCGTGGGCATGGTGTTATGGTAAACTGGTATGGTTCGGTGCGACGACCCTGAAGTTTCTCCAGACCCTACTGGGAAGAGTGTGGCCGATTCTGATTGGCCTATCCTATGATTAATTGCAAATTGGTAGCCTATAAAAAACTCTGTGGGGGTTAATCGAAGGTAGACTCTGTGGGGAGGGAGTCTAATATGTAACCTTTCGTTGATTCTTTAATTTAGTGTTTTTTTTTATCCTGTGTATTTCATATAATATGTAGTTCAAGTTTCGGTTGTGATTATATTTGTTTTTTTTTATTTATCCCTAGACTTATGTTTATTATTTTGACCGTTGTATCCGTACAATAAAATAAATAATTTGTATTGATTTCTATATATTTTGGTTTGTCCCCTCTTTTATGTTGCGACCTCAAACGAGCGGGTTGTAACATTCGGATATTATCTTCCCCCACTCTTATGAGTTGACTTTTGTTGACAGTGTTATTGCTGTAAGTTGTTGGCTGACTACTTGCCAGAGCTTCCTCATTTTTGTGTTTCTTTCTAGTTCTCTTTTTGTTAGACTACCATAGCTAGTCCCAGATCGATCAGACGATAATCACTTTTTAAAAATCTTTTTACTGATCAGTTGTCTCTGACCGGCCAACCACATCAACTGATACTGATTTTGTGAGGCAAAATGTGCCATCAGTCTCTTAAAAATATGTAAAATTTGCAATATCATTTTTTTTTTAATCCACATGCAGGAACGTCTGCTAAAAGCTTTAACACAACTAACCTTATTAGCCACTTATGGCAGCGATTAACTCTCGTAAGTCAACCGTCACACAAACAACCACCTCTATCAGAAGTGCTCAAAAAGCTTGAGCAGAGAGTGAAAAGACTAAACCCACTATCAGAAAAATAATAATGCAGAGAGAAATAAAGAGCGTTTCCCAGCTCCGGCCGAGGCAGCCCAGGTTTACCTTACCGCTCCATGTATGCGAGCCAACAGTGAGCGACTATTCAGGATGACTGCATACATTCTGGATGATACGAGGAATAGACTCTCTCTTAAAAATGATATTTATGAAGAATATATTGTATAAAATGATATTTATAAAGACATGCCTGCCCTCGCTGCTTTCTAATGATTAGCCGTGATTGGTTCGCCAAATGCAAAGTGACCGTCTGGGTTTATTTAAAAAATGTTCAGTGCAGAGTTTCGATTTGTTATTCACTGATGCAGCCTTGTCCCATGTGCTGAACGTTATAACGAGTGAGTATTACACCGGTGATATTTTAGATTAGCATTCCGGCGTGTGTGCGAGTCCCTTGATGCTACTTAAGGAATGGAATTTTTTTGCTGTTTAGTCGAGCATAGGCTATTCTATTGGTTTCGATTTCTTCATAATCTACATGAAATAATAAGATAATAAGAAATGAAATAACAAGTTTTAAATTTATGGTGCTTTCTTAGATCTTAATTATATTTCTGCATTGCTATTTAGTTTAATAGGTATTTCTACTGCTATCAATAGATTCTGATTTCTGTGCTCAGGGATCAGTGACAAGCCTAAAAACCCTGATCAGAGCTCCCCTACTGCTGGCGTCTGGTCTTGAACTGAAAATGCACCCTGCCTTTAAGTACTCTATGCCGGTGAGTGTAACAAATAACACTGCTCTCTCTTGTCAGGCTACACACAGCACTCCTGAGACACCGGTGAACCTGACCCCTTCTGTTCTCCAGACCTGCCTGATCCTTCCTGATGCTCTACTTCTCATCACATGGGAGAGCACTTACTGCTGCTGAGGATGGCCCATATGGCCTGCCTAAGGATACACTCGGAATCCGTGAAGATGGTTTTGGACTGCAAATGATACAAACACTTTCGCTACAACAGCTTAGGACTACAACTGACAAAACTGCTTTAAACACTGCAACTGCGGCAACAAATTGTTTTGTTTTTTTGTGTTCAAGTGAAGAGTGGATCTACAAAATAAATATTTTATAAAAATATATTAAAATTATTTTTAATTAATATTTTCCTGCCTAAACAACTGCACGTCTTGACTGCACAGCACAGAAAGAAATTATTTAAAGTCACACCCTCCGGTATTACCCGAATGAGTCTTTTGAGTCTGGTTCCTCTCAAGGTTTCTTCCTCAGGGAGATTTTCGCTGCCAATGTCACCTTCGGTTTGCTCATTAGGGATAAACTTCACATTTATTGAGTGGGTGAGAACTGGCAAGACTAAACTGATTGTTTTTAATCATTGCATAGAATGTTAACTTTTTTGAGCACTGTCGCCTTGCACCGCCAGGGTCCGGGATCGATTCCCGGCCAGGTTCGATTCCCGTCTTTGTGTGCATCGAGTCTGCATGTTCTCCCCGTGCATGGTGGGTTTCCTCTGGGTAAAAGACAGACAGATTAGGCTGATTGCCAGTAATGTGTGTGTGTGTGTGTGTGTGTGTGTGTGAGCCTTGTGCCATAATCCTCCTGGGATAGGCACCAGGCACCCCGAGGCCCTGAATACAGGATAAAGTGGTATAGACGATGAGTGAGTGAGTTAACTTTTTTGATAGAGTATGTGAATTCAGACCTCGGGTACTTGGGTTCCAAGCACATGTGTGAAGGCTGACTGGTGTTACTAAGGGTGTTTTCACATTAAGGACCCGGATTAACCCCAAAGTCTGGTTCATTTTGATCAGTGAGAACACAATCGTTCCAGGCTCAGGAATCAGATATGGAAGCTAATCGCACCAGAGTAAGGAAGTGGACTGCTGTATAGACGAAATGTCATCAGTGCCATCTGTCTTCCCCGAAATCTCATCTTATGACCTACACAGCCGTAGCTGATAAAGTAGGAAAACGCGAGAGGGTCGCTATAGACGTTTGTCAATTATTTAAATATCAGTATTATTAGGCATAGTGTGAAGGTTTACTTCCTTGAAAAAAACTACATATAAATTCAGTCGCATAAGAAATCGTTTAATTTTATTAATTGAGATTTTGGTAAAAATTTCCATATATATGTATAACATTTTTCACATTCCACACCACACCACACCACACTGTTATTGATAAATTGATTGTTTTCCTGTAACATCATATCCCAGCATGTTTTATTCTTAACATATAAAGTTTTTAAAAAACTGTTATTTATTACATTTCTGCCCGTGACATCTTGTAGCAAAAATTCTCTTATGGTACAAAGTAATTAAATTCAGATTACCGTAATCTCCAATTCTATTAGAATTTGTTCATTGGGAATAAAATGTCTGATCATTCTAAGAAAATCTCCCCAACTCAACTTCCTGTTGTTCAGGTTTACCACCGTTTAATTTGACACTTTTTGTTTCTTTTTTTTTTTATCATTTCTAGAAACAATGCCAAAGTGTCCACTACAGTTAACCACTGTGGGATTCAAAACTTAAAATGAGGTCATATGGATGAACAATCATTTCCCATGACATCATGCAAGACGTCTTCCAAAAGGAGAACCACTCCAACAGCTTTGCCTCTTTTGAAAAAAGACATTTAAACAATGCAATCTAAAGTCCAACACACGACACAGGCTACACCTTCACTTCCTCTTTAATACTACTAAAAAAAAAAAACACTCGGTCATTTCACTCATTTGTGAAACTGTAAATCCAGTCTGCTAGTCCGTGCTTTATATGCACGGCGCGTTAGGAGTTACGTCGCTATCCGTAAGAGACGAGGGGCCAGGGCGCATTCCCGAAGACGCATGTTACACACATGCTGAATGCCAATGCCACGCTCGCTTACAGCGCTGCGATACGGAGGAGACGATGATAATGATGATCTTATTCTTGCATTGCTTCAAGAGCTACAAAAGAAACACTGCTCCACAATGGACACAGAAAGACACCCCCCCCCCCCCACACACACACACACACACACACACAAAACACACCACACACACAAACACACACACTGAGCACGCACCAGGAGAGCGAAGGAGAAAGAGATTGAAGTGGAGGGAAGGAGAGAAGGGAGGGAGGGAGAGCTGGGTGGGAGTAATCTTTTGCAGTTCAGCCATTTTTGGTTATTTAAAAACTATTGCAGGAGAAAATGGAACCCGAGAGCATGCGCAGCGAGGAACGGGCACGAGTACCGACGCGCTCTCGGAGGAAGAACAAACGCATGAGCAAGTTAAAGGTTATATTAACGCAGTGCTGGTCAGGATCAAGCAAAACAACATCACGTGCAAACAGCAACTTCCTAACTAATATTACAAACTCAGTCTGGATACATAAATTTATTTATTTATTTATTTATTTTTACATCATAAATCTGACAGAGTAATCACAAGGTGTTGATTAATTTTCTCTGATTGTGGCGCAGGGACAGTGTCCACAATCCAAGCTTAGCAGTAAATGTAGTCTGAGTCCTGAGTGCTCACAGGATCTAACCTGTCTCACAGGCACTAGATAAAAGCGATACAAAAAGGCAATCACTGGCAAATTTCTTTCCTCTAAGAAGAATAAAAATCTTTGTTCCTCATAGCCAATCTTCTGACAAGAAATAACTGCGAATGTGACAACAGTCTGGACAAACGAGTCGAAAAACCGCTCATGATGTATTAAAAGGACAATAAAGTGGAACGGTAATGGATATGTACACCTTTCTTCCTTGGGTTTCTGATTGGATGACGGCGCTGGAGAATAAATACGTGCATGGAATAATATTCCCCCTGCAACGCAAATCACATCACATTCATCTACAGGCGGAACCAGCTCTCTGTGCCAGCTAATGCACTTGAGGTACTACAGATATCAACCACCGACACTGCTATTTCATTTTCGTTTCAACTGCTCTCTCAGCTGCAGTTATCTGACATGATCCTGTTATTAGCACGCAAACCTGGAGGAACTTGATTAGCACAGGAGCACGATGTGATAATTAAAGTTGTTGAGAATATAAAAGATGGAGCACTGCTGTCTAAACTTTAAAAAAAAATCAACCATCTATTAAATCATAGTGTGACATAAGGGCTTAGTGGTTAACCCTGTGTGTGCATGAGGTCTGAGTTTCAGCTGACTGGTGTTTTACTAAGAGCGTTTTCGCATTAGTGACCCGGGATCGTTTCCGAGAACACTTGACCCCAAAATTTGGTTCATTTTGATCAGTGGGAACACAATCGTTCCAGGCTTGGAACCGTCCCCAAGTTCGCTTGATGAGGTGGTCTCAGGCACAGTGCGCCATACTCGTGTTACAGTTCGCATCAAGATACGGAAGCCCAATGGTGCTCGAGTGCAGCTGGTTAGATGAGACGTCATCATCGGTGGCATCCGTATCCCCCAAAATCTCTATGTGCATGTAGCACACACCAATCGCTTGCTCTGACCTAGACACCAATAGCTGATACAGTAGGAAGGCACGCGAGAGCATCGCTCTTGATGTTTCTCAATATTAGGTATTAGGTAATCTCAATATTAGGTGGAGCGTGATGGTTACCGGTATACTGCCACCTGCTGTT
This sequence comes from Clarias macrocephalus, assembly GCA_011419295.1. Taxonomy (NCBI): domain Eukaryota; kingdom Metazoa; phylum Chordata; class Actinopteri; order Siluriformes; family Clariidae; genus Clarias; species Clarias macrocephalus. Next base: position 115,180 of record JAAGKR010000260.1, read on the forward strand.
GCGCAGAGTGTAAATACGCAAGTGTACCCGAGTACGCACAAAAAAAAACAGTTAATAAATAAATAAATAAATAAATAAATAAACAAATGCTGTTGTCTGTCTTTTGACTGGTCTCAAGAGGTCACCCCAACTTGGCACAAATTTTACACCGGATGCCCTTCCTGATGCAACCCTTTATTTTAGCCAGGTTTGGGACCAGCACTGCATGCAGTGGCATGGTTTAAATAAATAAATAAATAAATAAATAAATAAATGAAATGCCTGGACAGAGGGGGAGAAGGGAGCAATAGTTCCTGGGCAATGTATATATAAATCGTGCCTAACGTGAAATCTCCCTGAATTGCCTTTAGTGAGCATGTGGGTGTGAGTGAGGTGAGGTTGCAGGAGGTGTGAGTGGTGGCAGCAAAACGTTGGGGTTCAAATTCCCCTACAGCAATAATTACTGGTGCAAAGTCATAACTCATTGCAACCAAACACAAAAAGAACAGTTTAGTGCAGGATCAGTTATAATATGGCAACCCTGGAGCAGAGATAAAGGATCTTGCTCAAGAGCCAAACGCTGGCAGCTTGGCAGTGCTGGGGCTTGAACACCATGACCTCCTGATAAATAACCCATAGCCTGAACTGAGTCAAAACTGCTCCATCAGTGGATGCAATGACAGTTAATGAAGAAGATGATTTATTCACCGATCTTTGGCAACCTCTATATTCTGTCGTTCACTAATAGCTAGAAGTCGCTAATCCAGGCACTGGCATTTTTTGGGGGGAGATGGGAGAAAACCAGAGAAAACATCAACCCACTCAGCCCATTCAGACATGAGCAGTTCCAAAACACAACCCAACAATGTCCCCTCGATCACCGATGCAGCAATGCGACACTCTGTAAAGAGGCATCCAGTAAGCACTGAACAGCTCAACCATAACAACAGAAGAAGGTCATTTGCGCAATCCTTTACCACCATGGATGTACAGTCAAAGTGAAACAATGGATGATTCTGTTCTACTATTGGTCAGATCAGTGTATCAGACTTTCAGTGATGACCAAATGCACCAGTCAGGCCAACACCAGGATCAAGATTCCGTCATTGAAATTCATGATACAGAACAAACATACCCACTCTCATCTTTTATCAGGATCATTTCAGAATTCAAATCAGAATTCCATGTTCAGGATTTTATTTTTTATTCATAATTAAACAACCAGATTTAAAAAAAATCCTAAATCAGCTCTATACTTTGTCATAAAAAAGAAAGGACAAAACTCTTCTAAATGATGAGCTTTTTCATCCAGTTCATACTTTATTATAAGCAATAACAATATAATCATTTTAAGGTTGAAGAATCTGGCCTGGCTTGAAAATCCTGTACAGGAAGCATGAACGCTGCATCACTGCTGAAACGTTGGCCAGCAACTTGTTGATTTTGTCAAGAGTGCAAACATCATTTTCTTGATTATGTGGACTTGATTATATACTGATTTCATTTGCTTATTATTTTTTACTATTGAAGTTCATTTCGGCGCAGTCTGTATTAACGCAGATAACCTGCTCGCCAAACGTATTTCCCTTTCAGTCTGGACTCTTAGATTTCCAGCCAACCATAACACTGGACCAGGAAGCACACTTGGAGCTTTCACATGGACTAGACAGGAAATGTATGATGTGTTGACCTTGACCTGCTTCTGACTTTTACCCAGTCCCAATCACAAACAGTAGATTTGGATATTAATCCAAATAGTAGCTGAAAAATGTGTAGAATCGACAAAAACAATGCCACACTCATCTAGAGGCCATAACTCGAAATTACTGAGCTTTAACTAACCAATTCCAAAGAAAACACCCCTTTGACATGGAATTCCTCATATTTCAAGACAAGACATATTTCATCAGATCAAGACATGTCCCCAAAGCATTACCAACAAAACAAACTTTTAAGAACATATCAAGTTTATTTACTCTGTAATTACTTAACTTCAATAACGACAGAGCCTTATTTGCTTACCAAACCTTCAACCTTGTGGTTTTAAGGAGGAACATCTGCATGACTAACCACAGTAACTAAAAACAAACATGCAACAAACACTTGTGGTGCAAAAATGACACCGTTTTGAGCTCTGAGCTCCCGTTTCAGAGACGTCGAATGCTGCATAACGTCCACTTGATTGCAGATCCACCTACAAAATTATTCTCAATAACAATGCACCAGCACTATTACTATTACGTACAGGGTCCTAAGCCTTTCTAGGAAGCAGTGAAGATACAGAATGTATGCTTAAACTTAGAACCTGTAACTGGGAGAAACCCCAGCTGTACCACTCGACAACCAGAAACCACAAAGCTTGTGAACTGCCACGTCAAAGTTGCCCCAGGTAAAGTCGACGAAAGGTGAACTGAACCACCGTTGCTGTTGAACAAACGTGTCTTCCGTTCCTCTTCTATGAATTGAGTAAAAGGCATTTGTGTTTGTTCTGACGGCTACTCTAGAAACTCACATAGCGAGAGTATCCAATGTTGGGCCTGACAAAATGCTCATCCTGTACCTGTCATGCGTGTTGCGGTATATAAGTACTAAAAAAAGCACTAAACAAAAATAGTACTATACCAGCCATTTTTAAAGTATTAATACTTTTACTATGTCTGTTTGTCTAATAGAACTCTGACAGCAGCGATGTGTCTGATGTAACAGGGGAAAAACCCTGACTGAAGTTTGTAATATGAACCGCAAAAGCGATGAGTCGCAAGTATCTCAAGAGAAGCCTGAGCGCTGTTTTGTTGTTGTTGTTGTTGTTGTTTATGGACTAGACTTGAAGAGATGGCCACCACAAAAATGCAACCTACACATAGACTGTACAGAAAAATAGTCACTGCAGTGCACCAGGCACCAGTAATCACAATTATATACAATATTTTCAGTGTGTAAGTGAATGTATAAAATGTCTAAAATCCAGTATATTGTATGTGTGTGCGTTGTGGGTGCGGGAGAAATGAGTCGGCCTCAACGCTTTCAATGAATCAGTCCGGGAGCACAATGATAGAAAATGGCTGTCCTGATGGTGAATAATCCTAATTTCGGGAAAATCCTCATCAAAACAGTGTTCACAGTTCAATACAGTGGCAAACAGCTCTGAGACAAAATGGTGTCCGGGATTCTCCTCATGATTTAAAGTTGCGGAGACGACACTGTCCTATTTCACGTGTGAGATTAAGTTTCTTAGGCGAGGTCAGGGTTTTTGGGTACATGATGATATCAGTTTTATGGATTTAGTTAAATGGATTGGTATGCTTTATATTGTATATTCGCGTCAAAGGCAAAAGGCAAAGACTCACTATGAAAGACTTAAGAAAAGCATTTAGAAAAGACGTGAATTAAATTAAATATTTTTTAAAAATTTACATTAAACCTCACTTTAACCTTAATTTATTCTTCTTCTTGGCACCGGATGGTTTAAAAACTAAACTGAAAGTGGCTCCCTGTTCTTCTTACTACTGTCCTTGTGTCTTCTACAAAATGCCAAAAAAAAAAAAAAAACACAATATATACAGTACAGACCAAAAGTTTGGACACACCTTCTCATTCAAAGAGTTTTATTTATTGTGTTCTTTAGCCCAAACGCGTCTCTTCTGCTTGTTGCCTGTCCTTAGCAGTGGTTTCCTAGCAGATATTCTACCATGAAGGCCTGATTCACACAGTCTCCTCTTAACAATTGTTCTAGAGACGTGTCTGCTGCTAGAACTCTGTGTGGCATTGACCTGCTCTCTGATCTGAGCTGCTGTTAACCTGCGATTTCTGAGGCTGGTGACTCGGATGAACTTATCCTCCGCAGCAGAGGTGACTCTTGGTCTTCCTTTCCTGGGCCGGTCCGCATGTGAGCCAGTTTCTTTGTAGCGCTTGATGGGTTTTTGTGACTGCACTTGGGAACACTTTCAAAGTTTTCCCAATTTTTCCGACTGACCGACCTTCATTTCTTAAAGTAATGATGGCCACTCGTTTTTATTTTTCGCTTAGCTGCTTTTTTCTTGCCATAATACAAATTCAAACTCTTTGAATATATAAAACTCACTTCGCTTGGATTTCCATGAACACAAACAAGTTCTGAACGGCTCCCGGATGTGTGCACAAGTTATGAACAACGTAGGCACAAGCCGGCGCTCAGTTCATTTGAGCTTATGCTGAAAATGCTTTGCCTGTCGAGGCAAATTTCTTGAAAAATTTCAGTCCTTAAGGCGGGACGTTCGTATGCCACGGTGGCACTGTATTTCAGTTATGAAGTGGCCGAAAAAAGTGTGAGCGCCCAATCACAGCATCGCTGCTGTGCACGAGCAGTTTTAAAGTGTGGTAGTGTTGGTTTAATATTGGGACGTTTACTAAATATAATTTGAGATTCTCTGTTCTGTATCTTCCTTATCTTATATAACTTCTATATTTTCTTACTTTGCAGTGAAAAGTACAATGGAAACATTTGTTCATTTTCTTCCGTTGAACCCTGCTGAATCTAATCTATTGAACACAAGTCACATAGTTAGGGAGTGTCTAAAAAGTGCACAACTTAGAAAACCGTTTAAGATTCAACACAACTGTAAGTAATCTCCATTGCAGGTATCAACCATATCGCAGTCTTAGGATACAGAAAATATTTATTTCCATAATTTATATAGGTAAACAAAAATAAAACTCTCTCATTCACTCATTCTCTATACCGCTTGTTCTGTACAGGGTCACGGGAGGTCTGGAGTCTTTCCCAGAGGACTCGCGGCACGAGGCAGGGTATTCACTGTATCCACATTGACTCACAAGCAAACACACTCACTCAAGACACTTGGGGCAATTTGGAAATGTCAATTAGCCAAACATGCTAACTCCATTCAGTGACGTGAAGGGGGGGGGGGACTCGAACCCTCAACCCCGGAGGTGTTCTGCCACATGGCTAACCATGATGCTGCCAGAATTAAAACTCAAGTGATTTCATACTTCACCCTATATTATACTCCATTCCTCCTATCAATGACAAATGACAAAAATCTTTTGACAATCTGTGTTAATCTAGTCCTGGATTATTGATCAGTCTCAGCAATATGTTTTTTTTTTCAGGTGCAGTATCTTACAAACTAAATAGGCTCTTCTGCTTTAACACATTTATCACCAGAAGTTTTTCTAATATATTCTTTTAACTACACAAAGTCTCAAAAAAATTCAAGGTCCAAAGGACTTTATTAATCCCAGAGGGAACTTGCTTTTCCTTGTTATAGTTGTTCACTGTTGGAAAGAGAAAGGAAGAAATGAACAACTTCGACACGACTGCAATTATAGGAAAAAGCTAGCAAAAGATAAAGACTGTAAAAATGAGGATTGCAGTTTAAAGTCGTGTTACACAGCGGCGTGAACGTGAAGTGAAATGGAAAGACAAATATTACGAATAATAATAGCCTATGGTTGAGAGTGAGAAGTAAGACTGATTGTAAATCCACGGAGTACTAACAGTCATGAAGTGTAGTAATTATTATGGATGCGAATCACCAGTCACCTCCCGATACGATAGTATAACAATATCTCGGTGCAGATTCGATTAACATTGCGATTCTATACATATCACGATTTTATAAATATCCCGATTCAATATTCGATTTTTCGGCAATTTTGTTACAATTTTAAACATTAAAAAAAAAAGTTTAAACATTGTTTAAATGTCTCTTATAACATTAGTTTTACTTCAAATACAAGGATTTAACATTTAATTTAAACTAAACTAAAAGCTGCATCGTGATTGAGCAGCACAGATCTGTTTCATCTGCCATAATTGTTATCTTAAAACAATATTAGCAAATAAATCTTTCCTACCACATGGGATGCCAGTGTGTGAATAGTTTAGAGTGTAACACCTGTAGGATTATAAAGAATCAGTGATGTCTTACCGCCTCAAATGCCTCCAAAGTCTTAAAACTCACACTGACAGTGAGCGCGCGGGTTGAGTAACTGTGAGCAACGCGGGAGTGCGCGGCTTTTAACGCTGGCACACAGGGATTTTAACAATTGCGAATTGCGGCTAATTTGTACTCACGGTTTGTGAGACTGGTGTAAGCGTGTATAATGAGTATAATGAGACTAATTGGCTCAGAGAGTTTGGAGATTGGAGGCTTTTAACAAATGCTATTTGTGATAAAGTAATACTTTTTAAAAACGCGTTTCTCTTGCGCATTCGGAAGCTTCTGCGCTCGGTCACTGGCAGATCGACCGGTTCATCTCTATTATAAACGTACATTTTTTTATTTATTTTATTAAAAATCAATATCGAAGTCAGTGTGGCGATATGTGAAACGCCACACGAAAAAATCGTGATTCATAACTGAATCGATTTTCCCCCATCACTAGTAATTGTACAGAGAAGGTTACATTTGAGAATTGGTAATAAATAAATCTAAATAAATGTACGTATTTTATATGTAGTTATATATGAGGAGAAAATATAGAATTATGGCCAGTTTCAGTTTTTACAGGGAAGATTCGTACAGTTTAACTGCTACTGGAAGAAAGGATTGGCTAGTGACTCTGGCTCATTTTATTTAAAATTCATGATGGTACTGGCATTGAAACAAAACTTTTGGTACTGTGTTTGTCATTATGTAAAAAAAATAAAAATAAAAATACACCTGACATCTGCAATAATGTGACTGAAGGCCAGCGGAGGCGAGCTGGTAAGATTCATTTTGCTGGACGAATATGAAAGCAGAAATCGTGTGTGTCCTTCTCGGGGAAGGGTTTCAATGTTGTGATATCGCATAAGCGTGATATGAAGGTTTCTGATAATCCCAGCTGAGTGCAAATGCAAACCACTGTAAGTAGACAACAAAGTTTATTATATTCTCCACTGGCTGATTTACTTTCCTGTCCTTGGTCCAGTAGAACATTTGTGGTTGGAAAATGTGAAGGGAGTCTCTCTCTCTCCCTCTCACAGACAGACACACACATGTGCGCACACACAGTTGCAAGAAATCAAGAGCAACCTGGGATATCATGTAGCTAATGTCCTCTCCTAGAAATTCCATATCTGGATGGAGGGCTACGTTTGAAAGTGCGCTACAGAAAAAAAAAACGCTTTAGCTCTTGAGACGCCGCGCGGAGCAGCGCATACGGTGGGGTGGGAAAATATGCAAATCAATAAATAACCCGGTTTCCTCTCATCTCCTTTCTTTCTGCTTTGCACACACACCCACACAAACACACACTTACTGTGAAGATGCGTCGGCCCGTCCGGTCGAAGGCGACGCAATACACCGAGGACAGATGTCCCAGAATCCTCTTGTGCATCTTCATGTGCGAGTAAACAGCTGTGGGGACAAGCTGACCCAAACGGTACGAACCATTCAGCTTCCGGCTGTAAGCTGTTTCCACTACACACACAAACACACACATACACACACAGGAACAGATGGCTAAAATGACAATGACAAGTATTTATCCATATAATGAAGCCAATTTAGGAACAAAATGATCTGATTGCACTTTTAGCTCAACAGAAATTATTCTGTTTCATAAACACGGGTGCTTCCAAAAATTTTTTTTTATTTTAAAAAGGCCAGATTATCTGTCATAATAATTAATTGTAAAACAAAATCTAAACACAAGCTCGTTTATGTCTGGTCTTAGCCAGGTCCAAAATAAAATCACGAGTATCATAGTGATCATTAGGGAAGGGAATCACCAGTCACCTCTTGATATGATGTTATCGTCACACCCCACGATTTTGTTACAATTTTAAACCTTTAAAAACAGTTTAACAATTAATTAACTGTAGCTTGTTCCTCAGTTTTCTCACTTAAAAACCAAGCGCATTTAAAAAATACAATCTAACTTCAAATCCACAAGTTTAACAATTAACTAACAAAAAGCTACATTGTTACTGGGCAGCACTTCTCTCTCTGTCATCTGCCGTAATTATTCTTTAAAAAAAAAAAAACATACCAAATACTTCACTCCTACCACATGGGATGAAAATGTGTGAATAGTTTAGAGTGCACCACCTGTAGGATTATATAGAAACTGCAATGTTTTACCGCCTCAAATGACTTCAAAAGCTCAAAACTCAAACTGACGGTGAGTGTGCGTTTTTTTTATTTTTATTAATTAGCGTGCAGTGTTTTTTAACACTGTAAAATATGTAAAAATGTGTAAAAATATGTCAATTCGTAAAAATGTGTTTCACCGGTCACGGCCAATCAAACTGAAAAGTATACAATTTTGGTCACTGGCTGGTCGACTGATTCATCTCCTATTATAAACGGTAAATTATATATATATATATATATATATATATATATACTGATTTTGCTGTAAGTGTGGCTATACGTGAGTCACCACATAAAAGAATTGTGATTCATAACTGAATAATTTTTTTCTACATCTCAACTGATCATAATTAATTAACCTAAGAAGCAAAATAATTCAGATAAAAATTTAAATACAGTGAAACCTTGGATTATGAACATGATTCGTTCCGGAAGCAGCACTTACGGAATTTTCCCATAAGAAATAATGTAAACTCTTATTATATTTTCCACAGCCCAAAAACTATATACATAAAAATAATTAATAAAGTATATAAAGTAAAAATAAAAAAATTTACCTGCACTTAAAAAAAAAGGAAAAGTAAATCCTGACAGATAAGTGTTTCTGTTTGTGCGCATAGGCGCTGTGTGTGTGTGTGTGTGTGTGTGTGTGTGTGTGTGTGTGTGTGTTTGTAAAGCTAAAGAAAGAGGAGAGGAGGATTGAGCCCCTCCCCTCTCCTTCTTCTCGTCTTACACAGTAACCCTTCCTCCTCTCTTATTTGAGTTTCACACACACAACGTAAACAATTTTTTATAAGGAAAATAAACAAGAAATCTCTCTAATGACACTCGAGTGAGCGCACACTAACGGAATCACTGCTGTAAAGTAAAAATAAAAAAATTTACCTGAACTTTACCATTGAAAAGAATCGCGACAAAGCAGAATTTCTGTGTGGAGCAGAGTGTGTGTGTGTGTGTGTGTGTGTGTGTGTGTGTGTGTGTGTGTGTGTGAAGGCAAGAGGAGGAGAGATGTGTGTGTAAGGGGCACGGTGTCCACTGACGCATGCGCACACACACAAAGTGCAGTACAGAGAGAGAGAAAATTGATTTTTAACCTCTATAATTAAACTTTCTTTTGCTTTCGCGTGTTATAATAAACAGTACACGACCATCGCACACACACGTGTCATAATAAACAGTACATGCGCGCTGTACACACACACACACAAACACAAAATAAAAGATGTTTTACGCACACACGCGTGGTCACAGTGAGATAGTAAACGGTACACGGATGTTGATTATACCAGAGAGAGACGCGCACTAAGGCCGAGCAGGGGAGACGATCACCCACAATTCCGCAGCGCAAGAGAGAGAAAAAACATTGGCTCAGTTGCGATCACGTGACGCTCGGCGTCAAAACAAGACGTGCATGCGTGAGACATGATACTCTGTATTCGTAAACCAAGACTTGTTCGTTTTTTTCAAGTGAAAATGTATTAAAAATCTTTGCTCGTCTTGCGAAATGTTCGCAAACCGCGTTACTCGCAATCCGAGGTTCCACTATACTATTAATCTCATCGGTAGGTGGAGGTATGTAGCATTACTGTAACCGTCCCGAAATTTATTATTTTCCGATGAACGCACATCCTGGTGTGTCTTTGCAATTTTTATATTGACATGTTACTATGTAACAGTTACAATGTCCTAATAATCAAAAAATTTAATAAAATAAAAAAGCTTCGTACTTTTTTTAGCCATTTATAGATACATTTAATGCGGCGTAATTATCCGCAAAACTAGTGAGTTCTTGTTAGCGCTTCCATTTCATCATCTGTAAACAGCTGTTTCATCACTTTCTTGATTTCTTGAAGTTATTGAGACAAACAATTCTTTCCAAGAAACCCCAATGGCAAAAAAAAAAAAAACCTCTGTCCTATAGATTCAAACATGTAACGTTGGAGCTGACACTGGAGACTCTTTCCAAAAAACAAAATAAATAAATAAAATAAACTTCACTATAAAAAATCCCACTATATAAATCTTGTTATACAGACTGTATTTCATGCACGTGCTCTGTAAGCTGTTAGGTCTATTAGCACGAGCGCATTAAACAGAACTACTCTCAGAACTGCTGTTTTAGAAAATTAATCAGCATTCTCTGAGCTGAACATTTAACTAATAACAGCTAATATGATTATTTATTCATTAATGACTAATAACAGCCAGTATCAACATACCGATTCATTATTTTCATTTAGGCTTAATGTAATGACCTGGCAGCTTTCCAGAGCTCTTACACCTGACGCGCGTGTTTGGTTTATGCCGATAAGATCGTGTCGGTGACGGGAGCGGAACAGGCAGGAACGGATCCTGACGCGCTCCGTCTGAAGGGTCTTTGAACAAATAGCACGAGCGCGGCGGTGTTTTGACACCGAAAGAGCTTGCGCGACATTTTGGGGAGGAATGATGCCAGGCAGTGATTCGCGGCGAAGTGTGTGTGTATGGAGGTGACAAATCTGTTGACGATTTCTCCACGGATTGAGCGGCGGACAAAAGAAACGCTCAGACTTCGCTTTTATGGATACACACCCCCACATTGTTCAGATGTATTCTGCTAATATCTTTAATGTCATCGTCATCAGCTCGTTTCGAAATCGGCGCTCTGATCCGGGCCAACTGAACACAAATCATTTATTTATTTACTTATTTTAAGGTCATTTCCCTTTCTTAGTAAAATACTGCATGATCATTTTCGAGCATGCATTGGATCCCTGGCTGCGAGGAAATACCGTCACGTCGTTCATGGTCGCTTTTTAGAGGAAAATATTGCAGGTTGCAGGTGGCTGGGCATAATTATTAATGAATGCACAGAAAGAAAAAATCACTTTCTGCTTTCTTGTCCTTTCTTCTGTCATTCTCTCTCTCTCTCTCTCTCTCTCTCTCTCTCTCACTACACACACACCACATGCACAGGCAGATTTATTATTAAGGGCTCACTTTCCCCCCTACATGATATCAGTAGCTTTTGTTTAACAATGCGCATACACCGCCGTGCCAGGACTCTTATGTTTATATCATAAAGTGGGAGCTGCTTATTCTTTTTATTTTTCCATTAGATCCTCCCTCTTCTGAGAGCAGGGACAAGGAGTAAAGTGATCCCTCGCTCCCTCTCTGTCTGCTGTCAGTGCGCTCCTCCGTCCAATTTGTCAGTCCAGTGCTAATAAAGTACTCTTTTTTTTTTTTGCTGGTGGAGCTGGTGTTTGATTCGCGTGTATTAGCGGCGAGGAGAATTTTTAACCGTTTTTTTTTTGCATTATACACATTATATTGTGTACTACAGAGTTACATATTCTTTTTCCAGCACAACCTAGGCAATGTGTTGAGGTGAATTTTAGTTTAGTTTAATCTATTATACAAACGTGACTGAGCAAAGGAATTAAAAATGGATCACACAGACTGAGAAATATCACCGATAGATATGATTGCATGTTTTAATGATTGTTTTCGGTTATTTCTTTAATCAGTTATAATACGAGCACTTGGTGACTATATTTCTGCGACATCATTCCCATGTTCTATCAGCGGTAAAATTTACATGCTAATGATAACTTTAGTTTTACGTGACATATCCGAAAACCCAAATGTACAGTTTGATTTCTGAAATGTCGTGCGTCGATACATACCGGCAGGACTTCTGTATAAGTAGTTGTCCGTTTTCTTTTTTCTTTTTTTTTTTTAATCTGTCATTGACCATCTCTGAGTTGCCGGCACGAATCCGGGGTCAGTGTGGGTGCGTGTATGAAAAATCCATGACCCGTGAATCTCTCTCTGCTGGCGGCTAACATGACAGCCCTGCGGCATTGCTTTAAACAGCAATATAATTCACACCCTCTAGCCAGCTCGCCCATAACACGCGGCTCCGGCTAACCAGACAGGGTAAAGGTTAACATGCTCCCCCTCCAACACACACCGTTTGTTCAACCTGCTGCTTACACTCTATAACGAGCCAAATCTGCCCTCTTCCCCCGTACATGACTGAAGACATTTGGTTCATCAGGTATATTAGGTGTTCTCTCGTTGCCTGTGATTGGTTAATGCCGCTCTGATTGACAGACGGCACACAGAGAGACGACCTTCCTACCATGCTACCCTAAAAACCCACAAAGATTTTGTGCCATACATAAGCACAAAAAACAATTTTTACAAATAAACATAAAGTTGACCTGCTATCTAAAGGCCATCGTGTAATTTTTAGAGTCTCCTGCCTGCAAGACTGAATAATCGCTGCTGCAGCAAAAACGCCTTGCGTTTTCTCTTCGGCTGAGACAGAGAGAGAAGGGCTGAACTGAGCAGCACTGTTTCCCCCGAGGGACAAACTCATTTATGATGGCATTACAGTGTTGCATTTCTTTTTATATGATTATTACATATTTATAAATATAGCTTATAGATTATTAGTGATCCGTCATAATGCATTTTAGGAAAGCATTGCTATCACACAAATGCTAATATGTATCGTAAATAACGAATATACAGTAACATGAAGCGCTCACTTATTGTGCTGGTCGCTGAAAGTAAATCTGTGACTTTACATTTCTCACAGTTTCTCACAGTTAGTTTCACTGCAGCCAATAAGAGAAGGGCTTACCGATGTTGGGCGGGCTTCCGTAGATGACAGGCGGCTCGGGTGGCCTGCCAGAGTGCAGGGCTGCGAGGGCTGAACCCTTCCATACCACGTGCTTACAACCTATCAACAAACACACATACACACGGCAGTGTCAACAAACACACACACGGCATGAGAGAGTGCTGCGCTGTGAGGTACCATCCTGTAAGCTGGACCGGCTTCTTAAAAGACGATTTCGCTGCTGGCAGTCTTGTTCAGTTGGATAAAATGTGATTTTACTTGAGTTTTTTTAATGCCTATGAATTCCAACTAGCATTTACATTCTAAAAACAAAAAGTCTTTTATTTAAACAAAAAAAAAAGAAAACACACAGAGTCCTTAGCTGTTTTTTAATGCATTACTTACAATTTCATTAAAATATAAGTTATTATATCTTTGTACTTTTTTAATTACATCATTTGTTTATTTTTCTCTCCTTCTCCTTCAACAAGTCAAACCAGGACTTCTGATTGTGCAGAATGACTGAACACAAACTAAACTCCCTTCATTTCCTTATAAAATCCTCTGCTACACTTATGCACTTATTCCAGCCTGCTTCACATTTGAAACGCTGGCCTCCCAGGAACTCCTTTAATGGCACCAAACATGTGGAAACGGAGGTCAGGACTGTACAGCGGAGGTGAAAATTACTCCCGGACGAGTTCCTGTAAAGTGACGGGTGTGAACGATAGTGTGTACAGTTCCCACAAGACAAGCTTTTTGTTGATTTTCAAGGATGAGGTGTTCGATCTCTCGCTGAATGTTGACAGGAACGACTGCAGTGGGCTCCGAGCCACCTCGACCGGTTTCGTCATTCACAGACGTACGGCCGCCGTTAACTTGTTTGCACCGTTTAATTGTTTTACTGCAGCTAAGAGTTTCATCACCGTACGGTGTTTAAAGTCTTCTGTAAATGTCCATCAATTTTACACCTTCATGCACAAGAAATTATCACAAGTCCCGGTTTGACTCGAACGCCTCTCATATGTGTACAGATGCATTGAGTAGATGTGATGTAGACTGTTTGACCTACTTCTAGTAAACTCTAACATTATAATAATGTTAAAAAGAAAGAAAAGGAATAATAATCAACTCTTATAGTCGCATTAAATTATACACACACACACACACACACACACACACACAATTAGCCTTAATATAAAATTATACAAAAAAAAAAATTTCCTTGGTGAGAACCAAATTTCCCAAAAAGGAAAGTACCTGATTTGACATTTGGTAGATTCCCATTAGGAAAACGCTGAAAAAGCTGGCAATGAAGTCCTCACCAGGATAGTAAGACATTATGTATGTTTGTATGTGTGTGTGTGTGTGTTAGTTCAAAAGAAATCGAGCTCACTCTTGTTGGTGCGGAGCAGAGACTGGCGCCCCACTCCCAGCAGCGAGTTGACTCCTGGCACGCTGGCAGGAACCTCCCTTTCCAAAAGAGGACCGACTCGCTCACACACCCGCAACAGATGATCTGGAGAAGTGTGTTTATACAGTTTCACCTACACACACACACACACACACACACACACACACACAAACATAGTCCTTTAATGCATATACAGATGTACACATTAAAGACATGCTTCTATACCACAGAAACAAAAGAACTGTATATTCTAAACATATTTCTCACACATATTCATCCTTACAATGGCAATTCCAATCTAAATGATCCTTCTAACCAAAACATTTCAATTAATAACGATTAACATAAATTTTGCAAAAACCCAAAACATGTACTATAAAAACAGAACATAAACCTACACATGACTGATCTTAATATGTTGTCTCTAAGAATTGAATGTTTTCTGACTGGGAGTTAGTCCAGCCTTAAGGGAATGCGAACCTTTTATACATCAGTCCAATCAGGTGATGAAGGAGGACAGAGGACGCTTTCTGCAGTGCCTCATATTCCACGCTGCTCTTTATCTCACTGATCAGCAGCCTCTTCACATGCCCAGCTACCAATTAATGAGACTTTAATTGCATTTAGCGGCGTCCTATTGGGCGACACAAGACAGGCCCCCTTTCTTTCTCCTCTCTCTCGCTCTCTATCTCTCTCCCACACACACACTTAAACACAGAAACAAATAACCATGCATGAACAATGAACCGAACGCTCACCCACACGCGCTCACACAAACACTGTGCATGATTTGTGGCTTAAACCCACTTATGCTGGCGTGCCGTAAAATAAAATCACCGTGTGATCAGATGACATGGAGACGAATGAGTCCTGCAGTAATAATGATAATAATCATAACAATAACAATAATAATAACAATAAAAATCATGAACCTTTAATTCATGATACAGGCTTAGGGAAAAAATGTGATTAAAATTAAAAATGTTTTAGTATAATTTCAGTATAATGATCACAAAGTTATTTTACCAGACTGTTCCATTGTCACTATCCATCACAAGTGATGTCACAGTTAATTATTAATTATTGTTAATTCATATAAATTATTGTTAATTAATATATAGGTATATTTTATTATCCCCGCTTTTGTTCTGCAATTGTTACTGTTTAATATGAATAATCAAATTGTTGTTATTAAAAGTAGTAATAGAAGTAGTATTATTGTGAATAATAGTAGTACAATGTAATTGAGTACTGATATTATTATTATTATTATTATTATTATTATTATTATTATTAATAGTATTCATGAGTAAAAGTAGAAAATGGCCTAAGTAGTGATTACCATGATGGTTATCAGTAGTAGCAACATACCATTAAGTGATAATGACGATGATGATAAGTATTAGCAGTAGTAATAGTAGTAATATTACTACGAGTACTAGCAGTACATTGCCACTAAGTATTTATGTTGATAATGATGATCGTCATTGTAGTAGTAGTAATAGTATAGTAGTATAGTAGTAGTAGTAATTACAATGTCAGTAGTAGTAGTACAATGCCATTAAGTAGATCTTGATGTTTATCATTATTATTAGTAGTAGTATTCCTAAGAAATACTATCATTCTTGTTACCTTACTACCTTCTCATTACATGGGCTAGTGCCAGTCATAATTTCACTACATGATGGGTGCACCAAGTCAGGTCTGGTGAAATAATCTGTCTCTGAAGCCACATCATTGACTTGCTTATCTACTCACAATGTCTGTCTATCTGTCTATTTATTTAATATTTAGAATTACTGTACACATGTCCAATACGTTTCTTATACCGTACACAGTCTGTTACTCTGTGTCTTGTGGTCTACTGGTTTTATTTAATTTTTAATTAATAGGTTTTTGATAGTTTCTTCAAATTGCTCTGTTTTAGAAGTGGCACTCCTAATTTCGTGTATATAATAGTTGGCAAAAAGGGGTGATTACGATGATTAGTATTATTTCTGTTATTATTATTCATTATTTATTATTATTGTTGCTGTTACTATTATTAATACTGCTACTATTATTAGTAGTTGTTAATCTTTCAGCAGCTCTTCCTGACGCAACCCTCCCATTTTTATCCGGGCTTGGGACCGTCACTGCAACCAGCAGCTGGGGTTTGGGTATTGGGATTTGGGTATTGAACGCAGACCTTCTTAAATAAATGCTAAATATAAATACTATTTGCTTCATGGATTATTGTAGATTTGGATGCAAACTTAAACACATTGCACATTGATACATACAGTATACTGTAGAATAATACATGTCTTCATATTTTATCATATTGCCTAGAGCTAGGGCTGACATTAAATACTACTACTTTGAAATAGCATATTAACTGTAATGTGATATTTAATATGTTCTTGAACAGAATTTGTAAATTTGTATATAGTACTGTGTGAAAGCCAGAGAGTATTTTTTGTTGCTCATGCTTGTGTGTATTGTGCTGTATTCTTTTCTTTAGTAAGAACAGTACTAAAATGTTATTAAGGGATTTTGATTATTCTGGTTATTAACTTATTATTGTATTTTTTATTATTGTTATGCCATTTTGTAGTAGCAGTAAAAACAGAGAAACGATATAGTTATTGTTGCTGTAAATCGTATTATTATTATTATTATTATTATTATTATTGATTAATGCATGCTTATTATTATTTGTTTATTATTTATCCATGCATGAAAATCAAAATCTAATATTAATCTAATACTGTAATATAAACTCCACTGTCGTCCAGTTATTTATTCTTTTTTTAAATAAAGAGAGATAAATAAAGAGCGCCCACAGCAGGTGGTTTAATGGCCGAGCTTCAGTAATCTCACGCGGGCCTGGCTGACGGTGATGGCGGCGGCGGCGGCGGTGACTCCGAGTCCTCGCCGGGAATCAGGCGCTGCGAGGCGGCCAAGAGAGCGAGCTACAGCCGCAGCCTCGGCGCGCGCGCGAATACACACACACACACACACACACACACTCTCTCGCTGTCTCTCTCAATCGCGCGCGCGCGAGGAGGAGCGCGAGGCTCCGATCACGCGCGCCTCCTCTCCTCAGACTACTATTAAACCGCGTCATTAAATAATAGCCCGTTTAGGCGCGCGCTCTCTGTTTAGACCCGCTTTTTAATAAACGTCTACACTCTTTCTCAGCGGCGTTGCCTCGGTAACCATAGGCGGTGTTCTATTGTCATATACTGACTGCGAGGTTTGGGACGCGGATGATAAAGTGAAAGAAAAAAAACATATTTGGGGTATAAACTCGAGAGAAAAGTGGATAGGACGTGAACAACACGCCTCCATGAGACTGAAGCAGTGTGTGCTGAGTCGGGGCAGTTACGTAACTCATACTCCAGAGAGAGGAGGGGGGGGGGGGTGGCTACAAACGAGGAGGGGGGGGGGCGATCAAAACCTTAAACTTTTTTTTTATTATTATTTTAAAATATATTTTTTTCATCAGCATGATCCGCGGTTATCCTGAAAGCACTACGACGTCGCTACGACTCGTTTATTCCTATCATTAATTTAAAATTATAATCATCATCAATTAATCATCTAATCGATATTTAGATCAGATCTGATTTTACCTTCAATCAGGAAAGTCCTCCGGTAATCCCATCACCATCTCTCAATCCGAAAAAAAAAAAAAACTAAAAAATCGCATTTCCCCTCTTTTTAATATGCTTGTTTTGTTGTTGTTTTTTTCTTTTTGGTAAACTCATGTCCAAAAAACTGGAGAGTAAATAAAATAAATCGTGTGTGTTTTACACTGTCTGTGGTTGTATTGCATGAAGCAGGGCGCCTCCATATCCCGCCCAGCTCTCACACACACACTCGGTCTCTCTCTTTCTCACACACACATACACAAACTGCTGCACTCCCTCCCACCACTATCTGTCCTCACATGCAGCTCATGACGTACCTTTATTTCTAAGACATTTCACCAACTCCGGTGTATAATCCTAATCCTAATCCATAGAGCTGTCAGGAAAACCCCGAGCACGAGACTTCAGGATGTTCAGTTTTCTCTCTGCTTCGGGGTAGTTGTTTTTTTCCCCCTCAGATATATATTGGGGGGATGATTTTTTTTCTTCCTGATTTAAAAATTGCGGGAAATTCAATTTCTTATTTTGCTCTCCAAAAACTTTTTCTCAGTTATAGGGCATGCCTTACCAAATTTTCGTAACTCCCAGGGTGTTCCTTTCCAGTCCAATCTATCCTTTTGGGTAAAAGCTAAAAAAAAGGGGGGGAAAGAGTGTTATCCAACTCGGGTTGCATTCTAACAAGGTCAAGGTAAGGATTTTTAATTGAAATATTTATTTAAAAAATATGAGCGACTGATGAAGGGAAACTACAGCGCAGTGTATGTACGATGCAACGCCAAGTCGCCTTGTCTAGCTTACCTCCTTCTCCTGAACCTCTCGAATCAGGGTCTGTAAAAGACACAAAAACGCAAGATTGTGTCAGATTTCCTTCTAAGGATGTACAGAATAATGTAAAATGATAAAAACCCGCGCACCTCTGCCGAGTCCTGGCACGGTCCAGCTTCTAAAAACCGGGCTATTAGGAAGTAGAGCTCTGCGCGAGGAAGAGGGAAGGATACATACAGATACAAATGTAGCAACGTTAGCTTTGAAGAAGGGCGCCTTGTGTTTCTGTCTGTGTGTGTGTATAACAAAAAAAATCTTTCGACGACACATTTCTACTCACCGGATTTCAACTGCGCGGTGTGTTTGCTGTCACCAGCCATGTTTTTGGTGTCGGTTTAGGGCGAAGGAGAAGGTGTGTGTATGTGTGTGTGGCCGTGCCGTGCCGCTGGCCGCCCTGTAGTTGTCAGTGTTTGTTCGCCACCACCAGGAAGAGCTGCGCCTCCATTCACTCACACACACACACACACACACACAGGGTAAAGTAGTCCCGACGCGTTGTCTCCGTGCGCGCTCGCGACATATAGTTCCCAGTCTTTCGTTCCCCCTACGTGTGCTGCATTTCATCCTGGTTTCACTGGATACCGTCTCAGGAGCGTGGACTACCCTTTGGTTAGAATTTGTAACGCGTTTATTAGGTTCCGTTTCGATGTAATAGCGCGAGCTCGCGCTCTCCCTCTTGCGCGAGCTCGCGTGCTCTCGCTCGCTCACTCACTCACTCACTCGCGCGCGCTCGCGTGCACGGCGCAGGAATATCACCAGGCAGCGATAAGCTAAAATGCTAACAAACACGGACGGACTAACAGATGTATTATACCATAACATCAAGTTTTAGTCAGTTTTAGCTTTTGTTTGTTAAATATTTATGACCTTTTTTAAAACCAAAAAAAAAAAAAAAACTACATTCCATTCTGACGTTGCTTCCTTGTTCGACAGGACTGCCTGCCATGTTGTCGTCTTTAACCAAAATTCCCCACTTTACATTACTGTCATGCTCTTTGACATTTAAACTATTCCTTTCTTTATTCACATCGCATGCGCATTTTGCTGTAATAATTGCTTTTAGGTTGCATACCATCCATAACATCCATTTTCCTCTCCTCCATTTCTCTCCTAAATGGGAACAGGCAGTAAAATGGGGGAAGGGTAGTAAAACACGGGGGATGTAATGAATTAAAGCTCGTCACTTACACGAATCCACGTCTAATAGACACACACACACACACACACACACACACACAAAAAAAACATGGACGACTTAGACAAAGAGCACAGGCGAGATGTTTTTCATACACACAGCAAACACACAGTGATCAAGATGTCTGACCTCAGCACTTACTCTGTCATTCATATTAATACTACTACTGTGTCAGTGTAAATTAGGGAAAATACTGACCAGGATGTTGATTACCCAGCAGGTTTAGTCTTATATAAGATCATCAAGGGGTTTAAAAGCAGAAATCTTTTCCCATAAAAATAAAAATGCACACCTAGTGATTTCCTCAAACATCTGGACGAAACACCACATCTGGGTTTAAGTATGCAATATTAATATGTCTTCATGTGTTAAAACAGTCAGGTAGGATGTGTGTTGCAGGGGTGTTCAAACTTTTTTGCAATCTTGTCTTAAGTGCAATATCAAGGCGGCACACCCTGTTCGAACACAATAGATTCATTTAAACTATCGTCATTTACAGACACTACATAAATTCTTAAAATCTTCATCGATTTAATACATCAGCATTTAGTTTGCTTGACCAGCATAGGATTTTTGATTGCACACAAAAACAGAACACAGTTATAAGAGTATAAACTTTATTTGTCTATATACAGTAATGCCCTACTACACTAATGCTCTTATCCCAGGATTTCACTAGTGCTCGGAGACCAACAAGGTAGAAAGTTTTCTCAGTATGCCGGAGCCATGATAGAATGTAATAGGATGGGTGTTTCAAACTTTTTGCAATCTCATCTAGTGCAAAATCAATCCCGCACATTCTGTTCAAATTCTTGAAATCTTCAACGATTTAATACATAAGTATTTATTTTTGTTTGACTAGCTTGACTGTCACAATTTCTAGGTAAATCTGCTTAATATGACGGGTGTTCAAGTTAAACTGGGACGGTTTATTGTACTGAATAATAGAACAGAGTCAGAGCTATGAAAGTATAAACTACTTTCATTTCTCTATACAATCCATTGCTACACTAATGCACTTATCCCATTGTTCCACTACTGCTTGGATAAAATCAAAGTAGAAAGTTTTCTCGGTACACCGGAGCCATAATAGGATGTAATAGGATGTGTATTTCAGAGGTTTTCAAACTTTCTGGAATCACAATCAGTCACGCTCACCCTGTTTGAACACAATCGATTTATTTAAACCACCATTTACATACAGTACAAACAATTCCTAAAATCTTCAACAATTTCATACATTAGGGTTTTGTATAACTTTAGATTTTTTTTTGCCTTTCTTCTCTTTCCTTCTCTCTCTCTCGTGATTTTTTTAGTTATCGATGTTTGGATTAAACTTATTCAATTCAAGAGAAAAGTAAAATATTGTCTAATAAATTTATATGTAAAAAAATTAATGTTACTGTGTGTAGAATGTGTTGTAATTTCCAGGTAGTAATACATTTTTAATTAGCAAAAATAAACCACCGACTCTGTCAGAAAAGGAAACTACTGTTCCATATTCATTGTATTGAATGAACTGAGAACACCTTCCTCCATACATTTTCCGTACTGCCTATTCCAGTGAACTCAGGGCACAAGGTGCATGTATGTGCACACGCACACACACCTAGTCACACATTACGGGCAAGACATGTCTTTGTACTGTGGGAGGAAACTGGAGTCTCAGGAGGAAACCAACCAAGCATGGGGAGAACATGCAAGTACACAGAGCAGAGGTGTGAAACAAACCCTCAACCCTGTCTGGAGGTGTGAGGTGACCGTGCTAACCACAAGCTGCCATGCCATCACTTAATAGTAATCATAATAGTATCATAAAGTAATAGTAATAACTTAGTATAACGATTGTATATACATATTTTGTGTGATCATAAAGTATTGTTAGGAAGTAAAATTATTTTTAAAATTAAGAATACTAGCCAATTAGTAGCTCTAACATCATCACCACAAAAGGAAAGCAGCAGTGTGTCATCTCTGAAAATATATTATTTTATCTCATATTAGGCATAGATTTATATGAGATTAATAGTTGAATGCTAAAAAACAGACTGTTGAAATTCACATACTCCATGTTTTTTTATGTGTGTGTGTTATATGTTATAATTAGATTTAATATTAAAAAAAACATGGAGCTTGTGGATTTCTGTCCACAACTATTAACTATTAATTAACTATTAATCTGATCATCTGACCCTCTGTTCCAGAATTAATTTTTATAACCATCATAATTAAAAAGAATAATTAATTATAATAAAACATTTTTTTATATATATATATATATATATATATATATATATATATATATATATATATATATATATATATATTTTTTTTTTTTTTTTTTTTTTTTTACAACAAATGTTCTGCTTTCCATAAGGCAACATCGCTGCTATACAGACCCCTGGGGGTGCACACTGGTGCAAAATGTAAATGTGCTATGGTCCAAAATGATGCGAACAGACATGATGCATGTCAAACACTCCACTATTTATAACGATAGTTTCATAATTTATAATTAAAAAAAAAAAGTAAATTCTGACAATGTATAGGTATTTCCCAACATTTTGTTGCTGAAGGAAAAATCCCAAAGCCAGATATTACTACAAAACAGATAAATTTTATAACCCAAATATTAAAATAATCAGACATTTTATTATGACCATAGAATGACAACCACATGTCAAAATTAGAAACATTTTCCACCGTAAAACAATTTCTCACTTTCATCAACTCATAAATGTTCCAGCTCATTATGTAGTCATTTATCTTAAAGAATATTACTTAATAAAAATTTATTTTAAAGTAAAACACGTGTATGTAATTACAAGAGAAAGGAGTGAAAGTCTGGACTCGTTTAGTCCTGTGTGCACCTGTGTCGAGAAAGAACAAATGCTGTCATATTCAAGGTGGCATTATTTTTTATGTGTTATTACATATGTTATAAAGCTACTACATTTGAATAGCTTCCTAAAATAAATGTAATTGCCATGTATTAATAGCATGTTAAGCCATTTCATTTCACCTGAACATTTGGACTTGGGATAATAAATGAATAAAAAGTCACAACTGTGACATATTACCCGTGTAATCGTGTAACTATTAAACACCTCACAGTTATTAATAGTAGTAATAGTTATAGTAATAGTTAATAATATCTTGTAATTGTGACTTTCTTTAGCTTGATTGTCACAATTGTAGGGTAAATCTGCTAAATTCAAATGGTGTCCAAGTCAATCCAAGACTTTTGTGTATTGTGAATTGTGCAGAATTACAGAACACAGTCATGAGCGTAAAAACTCCCTATAAGTAGGCAAAAACGTTATCCCGTTCATCATTTATGGACGTACAGCCTTCTTAAAAATTTCCGCAACATTCAAATATTTTACTTTACACCTTCATGTACAAGGAATTAAAAAAACTTGAGATCCAAACTTCAATGTCTTCCTGCGCAGTAGAGCACATCCTGCCACCATGTTATCACATTAAATCTCGACATGAAATTTGACAACTCACAAGCCGCACACCTTGTGTCTTCTGTATACGTCTTCATGGCCAGACAAATCCCTTATCAAATCCACTCTACTTGTTGTCTGTGTACCTCTGGAATAATCGAACTGTCTTCACTAAAAGCCACTATTTTTATGTCTCTGTCTCGTATGTGGCTCCTGGTCTGATTTCAATTACAATTCAGGTCAAAACTACGAGTGATTTCGTGTTGAAAGTCAGGCCTGCTTGACTAAAGAGGAAGGAAAGCTCTTGTTTCACTTTTACGTTGTCTCTCAGGGGCATGGATGTAAATATGTCTCGCTCCGGCTCCGAACTGAGTTTCACTCCAGATATAAGTATTACCTCATTCTTCTGTGAAGGTCTGCCTGAGTCACAGTATTGTTTAGTGCCCGAGACGAATAAGGAATGCACTAGCGCGGGGGGGTCATCTCGACAGGACTGTTAGGAGACATGATCAGATACTGAGAGCTGTCGTAAGACTTCACAGACTGCCAGAAACAAAGGTATACCTTGAAATGTGGATAGAGTTTCCTTTATATACGTTTAAACAATGTGGTACATGGTAGGCTCTCCCAAGAGTGTGTTAGTGTGACAATAAAGGTTAGGTTTTAACCGTAAAAACCTTTCTGAATCTAAATAAAGGAATACAGATCACACTTTTATCATTTTCTGTACATCACACAACAAGGTTTTCTTCTGAACTAATTTTTTTTTATGACAGTAAACGTCATGAAAGTAATGATTTTGTAGTAGCTTTTCACAGCCACTGGAGGTCAGAAGCACTCCAAAGTGCAGAGGCCAAATAAAGGTCAAAGGTTACCAAACCAACTATGTAAAGGTTTTTTTTATTTATTTTACTGTTGCTTTGATGCCATATGAAGTCATGCTTCAAACTGTAACATGGGGTCATATTACAGCACAGTGTGGTGGATTGTGTTCTTATAACACTATGGATATACTGTACATATAACATGTTATAACAACTATAATGTTTCTGTTCTGACGTCCTTTACGATATTGTACCATGTTACAGAGAAACTGCGAAACATAAATGAAGTGGAAAAAGAATCAGCTATTACAAAAGTCAAGACACTGAAGTCTTCTTCTAAAAAGTGAAATAAAAAAGCCTCCCTGTGTAAAGCATCATCATGTAAATGATTTTTAAGTAACGACATGTTGCACTGGAGGCTCAGTGGTAGACTCCTCAGCTACCGCGCGGCTGGTCGCGTTCAATTCCCAGCCAGAGCCCAAACCCAGATGAAGGACATCCTTCCCGGACTGCAGACGATTGCGATTTGGATCTGTCTAAGATCCACTGTGCCTCTTGAAGATCTGAATCATATACGCTGTGGATCCAGTTCGGAGTCTTGTGCTGTCTGGGTTTGCCGCCTCAATATATGTCTTTGGACAGCTTATGTTTCAGGAAGGGCATCTGGAGGTAAACCAGTCGAATGTGCAGATCAGGTCCGCTGCGGTGACCCCTTAATGGGAGCAGCCGAAAAATAACAACACATTTACTTGGTTGTTATTATGGATAATATGTACGTGAGTTAATGTAAAATAACGATGAATCATATTTAACCAATCAGATTTGAGAATGTAATGGTGCCAGGGCCGAAAGTTTCAATAATAAACCGTGTTCCATTGTAGTTTCCATAATGCCTACGCTTTTAACCACTGAGAAAACCTAAGTCTACGAATAAGCGAATTGGAAACAGCCCTCGTTACACATTATCCACCACACTCGCGTTTTATTGGTAAACTGATGTTTCAAGAGCTTTCTTTGCACATTGGAACATCTTTATTTTCATTTAACCCTGTAATATCTCTTGCACTCAGGAACTAACAGCAATTCCAAATGAAGGTTTCAGGTCTCAGTTTCTTCAAGTCACATAAAACCACTGCAGGTACAGTTTCACATTATGACTAGGTTAGGCAAAGACGTTATTTCCTTGCAAAAGAAAAAAAGAATACAATTAAATGCAGGTACACTAGAAAGCTTTGGCTTGCATATCAAAGACCATAGTGAAACAGGAAGACTGATCGATGCAAAAAGTCGCTAGAAATTAATGTACTGATGGTTTCCAGGTCAAAGGATGCTCAATAAACTCCAAACCCAGAAACTTGGCTATGCTGAGAAGACCAATCTGGTGACCTCCTACACCAAGCACCATGGAGCCACTGAGAAATAGTGGCAGAGATAACAGGGAAAAGAACAGCCTTCTTTCTTTATCATTAACCCTTTCAGCTTTGTGAAACAGTGTCTTGGGACATAGTCATCATTTTCGATCTCTTCCTAAAGAACACCTTAAGTCACCCAGAGGGGACCAACTGCCTGAATGACATAAGGCTCTTATTACTCCTCCACCCCCGAAATTGGGAGCTGAGAGAGCCTAGCATAAAGAAAGTTCCGGAGGTGATTAGAGTTGCAAGATCCACTTCCGCTCCAGGAAGCAGAGGTGTACCACACCTGGTGTACAAATGCTGTCCAGAACTCCTCTGACAATTCTGGAAGTTCATAAGAGAGTGATTTTTTTTTTCCTAAGAAGAAATGTCACAAATCATTGCAAGTCTGCAGATGGAGTCTGGATTCCCCAAGGAGGAAAACTCAAAACACATACAGCAGTTATGTGCAACTGCTCAGTGTGGAAGACGTCACTGTCTTCTCACATCACCTGCCTGATTTTGTCCTCCACAATGGTTATTTCAAAAAATCATCTGTCCCCGAGGGTAGCGCTGGGGGGGGGGGGGGTTCCTGGCATTACCAGCTGCTTGGAGCAAACTGGTGCCGTCATATCACTTTGAGAAGCATGTATAAGAAAAGAGGAGGGCTGATCATTCTGTGGTTGAAACTCACCAATGATTACGCGACCATGACACACAGAAATAGCACTGGACAGGACATGTCTGTTATGCTTTTTGAATTCACCTGTTAGCAGGTACTGTTTTCATGATGGTTGGGTCATCCACGACAGGTCTTGTTGGGGGTTGCCACACAACAGACTTAAAATGCAGGCCTCTGAACTTATCACAAACAGCCCTCTAAGGCCTAGAGAATCTCATGAACAAGGATGAGGTCTACACCCAGCAAATCTAGGTCTGTGATGCTGAAGAAGGGACGGGTGGTGGACAAAAATCCACCTCCCACTATCTGGTGTCTCTATTCCATCTATTTCTGAGCAGCTGGTAAAAATCTTCATAAGATTAAAGACTCCAACCGTAAGGACCCTGATAACCGATTCTCCAAGGTAGACAAGTCAGTTAATACTTGAAATCACCAGCGCTCCAACCTCTGCAAGATTCGGTGTCCACTGCTAGTTTATGCGGTCCCCATAACAACTCTGGAGACCCTGGAGAGAGAAATCATCAGGTACCTGCACAGGTGGCTTGGTTTTCCCTGTAGTCTTACCAACATGGCCCGGTATAGCAGAGGCAACATTCTGCAACTCATAGTGAGCAGCCTTTCTGATTAACTTATAATGTCATAAACAAGAGAGGCTCCACAGTATAGCGAATCCAAACACTCCAAAGAATCTAAAGTGTTGTGAAAGGTGATCTTAGAGCACATTCTAAGCAGCTGCCAACGGGCCTAGGTTAAAGCTGCTACCACTGCCAGCACAACCAGGTGCTCAAAGCTGTTGCTGAGATTGTAGCCTCAGCCATCAACACTGAGTGTAAACAACACCAGGCAGTAAGCAACATCACTTTTGTCAAGGCAGGAGAGAAGCCTTCTTCACATACAAGACGAGCAACATGTTTCCTTGAGTCCGCTACTAATTGGAAACTGTAAATAGGTCCGGGCAAGCTGCTGAAATTTCCAGGACATATGATCTCCAAAACACTCCATCGTGACATGTTAACCTTTTGAATGAGTTCCAAGAGTTGGTGGAGCAATTCAAGAACCAGGACTGGAACACTAGCTGTAAACCAGTAGAGACTGCTTGGGCTTGCGGGCCACTTACTCTCTAGAGTCCTGACACAGCTAGTCGGGGTGGAAAGGAACAAGAGCCATACAAATGTATTATTGAAATGCAGAGAATGCCATAAAATGGCTCTCGATTAAGAGGGCAGGCAAGTGGTCCTGGCAGACAAGACCGATCATACAAGCTGAGGCATGTGGGTGGGGTTGTCCGATAGTAAAATATTTGAGAGACTCACAGCCTCCAGGAACATCACTGAGAATGCATCCCAGCATGCATCCTTATTACACAAGACATAATGGTTTAAAAGCAAGTGAGCCAACATGTTAATCATAAATATTAGAACAGGGTAGTGAGAAATGCACTGCTCGGCCAAGAGGGGTAAAATTATTATGATAATTAAGTAGATCTGAAAGATCTGAAATGACTAGAATTGGTTTAAGGAACCATCAAACATGTTATTAAACCTGGAAGGGAAGTTTTAAACTTTGTGGAAGAAATGTGGTCAGAAAAAAATCAGTAGAAATCACAGCTAAAAATTGAGAACATTTCTACATGCATAATGTAAGGGATTGAGACTAAACAGCTGTGTGGCCAGAAGAAAACCACTTAGACTAACTTGAATTTGCTAGGGAAGAAGTCATGTGGTTGGATAAGGCCAGATTGACTATAATCCAGAGGAATGAGCATGTCCGGGTAAGAAGGGAGGCGCATAGTGATTCACTCATCTTGCACACTGTACAAGCCTTTGGAGACAGTGTTATGATCTGGGGTTGCTTCAGGTCTAGGCTCAAAATTGTTATGTGGCAATAAAATGACAACCTGAATATACTGAATGACCAGGTTATCACATTATGACTATGACCTTTTTTAGTCTATTTTGGATCATACATTTAACACTGCAACCCAACTGTTTAGCATGTCTTTTTGTTTTTAATTCGTAAAATTAAGAATTGCAGCTTTTGAATTTTGAGCTTATTCTCACCTTTTGATGTGCAAAATTGATAAGATTTATGTAATCTGGGGTTTGCAGTATAGTTTGTTGAAGTAACTACTTAATGCTGAATTCTACTACAAATACTATTATTATTATTATTATTATTTAGGGCTCAAGCACTATGACATCAGGACCATGTCATCATAGTGTGTAACTTTTTCTTCTAAGGATTTTTTTCCCACCAAAGAACATCATGAAAATGAGCTCACAGGTTGGAATCTGCTGCCATCAGGATGCCTGTGAGTCTGGGACCCCGGGCATGGCATGGGACCCTCACATGAGATTTTGCCGCAATAGCGCATACACACTTGCACGTATGCACATGATGCCCAGTACACATTAAGAGCTCATTGAGCTGAACAACTTTCGCACTGCATGTCATGGGCTCTACTCAACAGGAAGTCAGTTGTTTTGGGTATATTATTGGGTATATTATTGGGAACCCAATGGAATTTCATATACTCCTTATAGGGGATATGAAACCGGGTCTATGTGACCTCAAAACATTGAGGATGCAAAATTGCGGGGGGGACTTTTGATATCTCAAAGGGGTCGTCCGTGACAATGGATGTGATGGCGCAAGGTGCTTGGGCCCGCTTATCATTGCTTGCACATATTATTATTATTATGATTATTATATATGATTTGGATAAATAGCAAAATAATAAACTCCTTTTTAGTCATTTACCAAGCATTATTTATTTATTTTTAAATTTATTTATATATTTGTTTAGCTAAACACTATGCACATTTCCCCCAAACATAACGTAAATACAAATTAACCCTCACTAGTGCACCATAATAGGAAACCACATAGGACATCCTGTCCCATTTGTAGCCATCTAATATAATTATAAGGTTTAAGATCAATAATACAAGACCAAGACCAGTCTGAACATCTGTTTTCTAAATTATAAAATTAGAGAGCATCGGGTACATATTCCTACCCACGTACATAGACTCCAGATATTATTATTCAATTCAAAATGCATAACTGTATTCTTTGGGTTACGTCTATGCAAGTCAGGCTTTAAGGTTTTTTTTAATAAACAGAGAGATAAAAATGCACTATTAATATTGGTGAATATATTGTGGAATAGAACATTTGAAGTTTATGGTGTTTTCAGAAAATAATGAGATTTTGGGAAGCCCAGTTATAATGGAAGTCCTAGTTATTATTTGTGTGACTATTTTCCAGCCTGTATTGTACTTTTCTTTCTTTTTTTTTACCTGTTATACACAAAAAATTACTAATAATATGACCCATCATACTTATAGTGATTTACTGTATATCAAAATTTCAAGTATTATTTGATTAAACGCTTAACCACCCAGAACTAGTTAATTCCTTACTTTTGTAACTACACCCCTGCTATATCATATTCCTCGTAAGTAATATTAAACACAGCCTAAATAAATGCAGCTCTATGTACGATGCTTTACAGAGAAAGGAGTTTATTGGCTGATTTCATGGCCAACCAACATGAACCAGGCCTTTAAAATCCCCCTTGTTTTCACATCCCTTTGTACCACTGCTGACTTTTCAATTCCTGACATCAGCAGTTGCATTTACAGTGTATGTGTGTGTGGGCGTGAGTAGTGTGTGTAAGTGACAGTTTGGAGTCATGTCCCTGTGTTACATATAGAGAAGCCTAAAGAGAGGCCTTTGTAGCTGCTGGTCAAATCCCAACCAGTTTTCTATCAGGTTAAATCTCTGAACGCAAACATTGTGCTTTTATACAAGGAATTATTATTATTTAGCATAAAGGTTTATTATTACCACCAGAAACTCCAGACACATGCACACATACATGCAAACACTATTTTTTTCCTCTTTTTCCTTTATGGTTTTATTTGAAAACATTTTCACAGACAATATCCCAAACCAGCCAGGCAGGCGGATCTTCAGAAACATGTCGGGTTCAGTTTCAGAATAGACGTCACTCTCAGCACCCTGCGTTTATTGCTATTGGTTATGTGCCGTTACGTTAAGGGTCATATTCACGTTTAAAAATTTTTTTCTTCTTTTATCGGGGAATCAAAAATGTCCATGAGTCCCAATCTGCCCATTGAAGAGAATTAAAAATAATTTGGGAACGTAATTGTTCAATCTTTGTCACTGAGTGACGTTATTATTATACATTATACAAGAGATTATAATTGAAAAAAATAAAATAAAATCCAGAAGACTCAAAACACACACTAAACTCGAGAGATTGACTGTCCAGATGACTCATTCAACGTGGCACAAACATCAAGCACATGTTGTTACGTTACTAGAGGGGATGTAGGACGCAGGTTTCCAACTGACTAAAATCTTATGAGCTGATATGGCTGCTGCTGCTGCTGGTGATGAAACATTTAAGAACAAAAAAAAAAAAAAAATCTTGTTTTTTTTCTTCTTCTTTTTTTTTTTTTTTTTTTTGAGGACAGATCAATCCGATCTGGTGATAACATAGTAAAACAGGGACTTCTGGGAGGAGTGTGAGCTTGCTAAGTAAATCTACAATGACAAGTCTAAAAAAAGTTAGCATCTTACAAAATACTCAATAAAGAATAAAAAAATGTCTTTTCCGTTGCCCAGAAAACCAACTAGAGTCACTCCTTAGCATCTGCCTCGGCCTCAGTTGTCGCGGATTCCTGAACAGAGAAGCAAGATGGGGGGGAGAGAAAAGAAAAGAGAGGGATCATTTTATTGCACTTTATTGCATTGAATCTTCCTGCTGTAAAAAATGCACCCGATAGTTGTAAATCCTGTTAAACCAAAACCACACAGGTTAGTACTTCATTACTGCACAATGTCTTACAGACACGTAAGAAAGAAGCCACACTGATACATTCACTTACATATAAAACTTTCAGTTAGCCACAAAAACAGAAAGAATAAAATTATTTTAAAAAGTTAAATAATAGGATAGAGAAAGTTAGAGGTTAAAGATTGGAAGAAGAGGCTCAGTGAAGGCGAGTAACAACTGATAAGGAATAAGGCAGTGGGGTTCACAAGTCCGGCCCTGGAGGACCAACTCACTGCTCTGCGCATTTTAATACTTTCTCAGCTCCCAGCACACCTGATTTAACCAATCAACCAATTAACAGCCTTCTTCTTATTGAAGTGGGTGGGATAGAGCAGGGGAAATAATATAATATGGGAGATCAGGCTGCACCTAGACTGTAGAATGCTCTCCCGGAGTATCTGAAGACGCCACAGACTGTTGATGCTTTTAAATCTGGTCTTAAAACTTATCTTTTTATCAGAGCCTTTGGGTTGAATTAATTTGTAGCACTTTGAGATTAACTACATATATAATGTGCATTATATTATTAATAGGCAGAGCATTGATCTGAAATGAAGTAGCCAGCGAAATAAGCCAGGATGGCCGATAAGTCCCAATCCCAGCCACTGTTCTAGAAAGCCTGACCAATCCTGCACAGACCCAGAGGAATTCTGATTAACCCCACTCATTATTATAATAGTTTTTTATTTATTTTTATAATTGATTTTCCCCCTAATTTAGTCCTGTTCAACTCCTCCCCGTCACTAGGGGGCGCTCCCACATTAAGACTACTACGACACTCAGTCGGGAGGGCCGGAGACTATCTATCACGTGTTTCCTCCGAACCACGTTATGCCAGCCGACCGCATCTTTTCGAACGGCTCGCTCACGCGCCATTGGGGGTGGCGTAACACTCGGAGGACAGCGCTATCCGCTCCTTCCGCTTGCGTGTGCTCACAGACGCTTCTGATTGGCTGTAGAGCCGTGATTAATGTGAGAGCACTAAGTACCTCTCATCCCCCCCCCCCCGGAAAGAGCTTGGCCAATCAGCTCGCTCTAGATCTCCGGCTGTCAGAGGTTACAGCATCACCCGGGAATCGAACTTGCGATCTCCGGATGATAGGATGAGCATTTTACCACTACGGAGGCCCAACCCCACTCATTACTAAAGTAATTTTGACCAATCACACTCATTCCTGAGGGAATTCTGACCAAACACACTCATTCCTGAGGGAATTCTGACCAAACACACTCATTCCTGAGGGAATTTTGACCAATCCCATTCGCTCCTGGATGAATCCTGGCAGATCCCACTGACACCTGAAGTAATTCTGTCCAATCCTATTCACTCCTAAAGGAATTCTGACAGATGCCACGCAATACCGACAGAAATTCTGTCCATTTTAACTTGCTTCTGAGGGAATTCTGACCGATCCCACTCATCCCTGAAGGAATTTCGACCAATCGTATCTGCCCCAAATGCAATTCAGACCATTCTTAACCACAGTATATTTGCATATACTTTTCCAAATTTAAACCAGTTAGTAATTTAAACAACAGTAACCCTAATCAGAAGAAAGCATTTACTAAAGTTGCATAAGTACCCTATACGTCTTTCAATACACTCCCAGATTAATCATATTAATAAACTCTGCTTTTCTTTGTTTTGCAACATTTATAACGCCACAATTTTTCAGCTTGATAGTAAAACCACTCACTCCTGCGACCGATTCGTAGGAGCCAAGAAATCACAGTCCTCCTGTACGCCTCTAGCGCATGCAGAAAATAAACATCAAACACTACTTTACAATAAACGTCACTTTAGCGAACTGGGGAAGGTTTAAAGAGAGAATGTCACAGATCTTCACACATCCTGCAAAGAGAAACTTTGAGAAAAGCCTAAGTAGGAGTCAAAGGAAGGTCGTCTAATAAGTCTTAATAATATTGAGTCTTAGCATTAACTCGATGTGACTAGCAATATAATCCTCAGTAGCTTAATTTTTATGCATCTTGATTACATCATATGTTACTTCTGTCAAAAGGTGATTTTTTAATTTTTCTAAATACAACACAGAAAGTGGACTTCAGCAGCCTTGTAAAAAAAAAAAAAAAAAAAAAAACATTATGCCTTTTAGCACGTCTTAGTTAACCGACTACTTTTGGCCTCCAGAGAATATCGAGCATGTTTCTTTTTGTACCAAGCTATCGCGTTAAGTCCAGTCATGCACTGATCCCATTTTAATTTCTGATATAAAACCATTATCAGAAAAGTATTGGGCAACATCTAAATAAATCTTCATCTAAATGAATGATCAACACACGGTATAATTAGGCTGGCCTGGACGCATGCTCACCTCACAGTGGTGTGACACGTGAATACAAAGCAAAGCGCCATTATAACCATTAACACTGACAGACCTGTTCATTTATTATAAAATAATACCACCTTCTATTACACCAAAACAGACCCTGGGATGGATGAGCAACATTCCTTATGAAGAACAAACCGACATTCATTTTGGATCTTACTACAACGGCAGCTGGTTTATTTACAATTTATATGGCCTATTAGCTGTTATATGACTCTGAATTCAAACATATTTCCTTTAATAATTTCCTGAATGACTTACACCACAGTCAAAAGTGTTCACCAAATCTAAAGAAACCTGATAGGACAGCGAAGATAATAACGAAATGTTATTTACTTATTCTTTCTGCCTAATAGTGTTTGGGATCACTTTCTACCTACATGGTCGGTCCTGATTTTTATTTCCTTCTACACTGTAAAGCAACGGTGAAGGCGTCCAAAATATACAATAATCTCATTTAAACAGCTTATATATTGAAATATATCTGCTACTTATGCTCAGTGAAGTTTTCATAAAAGCTCTAATCTAATCTTGTTGATTGGTGATTTCTGAGGCTGGTGACTCTAAATGAACTTCTCTGCAGCAGAGGTAACATTTTGGTTTCCTGTGAAGGTCTTCAT
This sequence comes from Clarias macrocephalus, assembly GCA_011419295.1. NCBI lineage: Eukaryota > Metazoa > Chordata > Actinopteri > Siluriformes > Clariidae > Clarias > Clarias macrocephalus. Next base: position 149,105 of record JAAGKR010000260.1, read on the forward strand.
GAGAGTCAGTTTCATCATGGTGCTTGATGGGTTGATAATAATGTTCTTGCAAGAACTGTTCCAGAAAGGCTGACCTTTGTAGAATGTAGGAAATAACTCACTAAACAAAAACAAAGAAACGTGCGCGTGATCCCAAACTTGTGTGTATAAGCACATTTTAACAGCAATGTATCTACTTCTTATCAGCTTATAATTAAATTAATATTTTTCAACAATTATAAAAAAACTTAGTGACATAATTTATTACATTATATTAACAAAACTTATATAAAATCATATCGACCCTAATTAGATTACCTAAATTTTGACAAAATGTTAATCATCATTTTTGTTAATCAACATTTTATAATTTTCTACAAAGTGACAAACTTTACAAAGAAAGAAATCCTCCAAACTATTTTGCCTGCTGATGTACCACTGTTCAACAGCTAAAAAAAGTCTGAAGCAACAATTTTCCGTCTGTTCCTCAGGGATTATGTTCGGCAAATTTGAATAAATAAACAAAAAACAAACAAGCAAAAAAAAAAAAAAGGATCAAAGAAAAAAAAAAGAACTAAGGCTTAGTTTCAACTAACTATACGAAATTTCTCCAGTGCACCTAACACATATATTTTGAGATTTACAGCTGAACACACAGACACACTGCATTGCCACTCTTCACACTCTCGTACCCTTTACTCTCACAGTCTCCTTCTGTCCTGTGACAGACAGCAGGATGGCGGAGGGACTTCTCGGGGCTGACACGGTGACAGATGAACGAGAGATGGAGATCTACGAGTGTGTGTGAGTGTGTTTCCAATGAGAAAAAGAGGTTAGGGAAATGAAAGTTAGACAGAGGATATGCTGAAGTGAAGTGAATATTTATGCTGCTGCTTGAACAGAAAGGCAGACAGATTAGGACTGATGGTCTTATTCCTAATCTACAATTAAAAGACGCTAGTTAATGCTGTTGCAGAAAGTCAGAACTACTGATGACAGAAACGCATGCCTTTATCACGGGCTGTTTCATTGTTTAGCACTAGTGCACAGGGTGTTTCCAAGACTGCGGTACAGTAGCTCATGGAACTTTTAAACAGTTTAAAGACAAACAATAAAATATTTTAACCTGTCTAATGCAATAATCTCTTTTTCTTAATTTTTTTCTATTTTTATGTCTCTTTGCTAAAATTGGATGTATTTTTGAGCAACAGTGCTGAGATTTTTAAAAATGTGTTTAAGCAGAATCCATGCTAATGTCACAAGGACACTAAGAGCATTTGAACGATAAGTTTTTTAATGTTACGTTGCTTTTAATGTTAATTCACTATCAGTCTATAGTGTATAATTAGAGAATTTTCTTATTCAGAGACTTCTTGGTGAACATGTGACTGGTGGAATATTCCAGATTTTTTACAGAAAGCGGTCAGGTGAGAGAGCATCAGACATGTTTCAACAAAGCGTAATTTTTTTTCATGATCTCACAAATCTTATAGGATTTCCTGATTCAAAGCAACAGATTAACATGTTTTCAAATCGCTTTTGTGACTTAACCGAGCCATACAGACAGGTTGTTGTAAAAAAAATCGGATATTTTCAAAATAATAATAATTGTTTCAATATTGACTTTATTTTTGTATTTTATGCTTTGTTTGTGTCTTCTGGTGGTGGAATGGGGCGTGTCCCTTAATGTTTCATTACCCTACCCTTGCTGAACGCCTCTTTCCTGACGCCAGGGTAACCAGGAGACAGAAGATACGTTCCGATCGACCCGAAGTACCCTGCAAACTACACTTCACAGGGCTTTCATTCATCTTAAGTGTGATTCCAAACCGCAGGGAGCGAAAATGTTCAGTTCAAAAAGAACGAGTGAACATCGGGTCGTCACTCGGGAAAAAAGAACGAAAAAATTTCCCACAAGTCATTGCATCTTGCTGGAGCTTTTTAAAAAAAAAATGGAGCTTGAAAAAGGATTTATATATTTATGACTCTTTGAATAAGCTGTTAGCCAACATGTGAAAAGCCTCTCTAGTAGAGATGGGGAGGTAATTAGATTCAGTTACATATCATGACGCCTTTGTGTGAATTTTTTTTTTTAAATACATTTCAAAGTTGCAGAAACTGTGCAAAGTTTTTTAGTCAAACTTTGTTATACATGTTTTGAATCCCAGCATAGTAGTACTTAAAGCTCAGAGCATTTTAGCCATTATTTGTTTTGGAGTTTTTTAAATTAACATAAGGGCATCTGGCGTGAAAACCAGTGCCAAAGCTAAGTGTAGATCAGATGGTCTGCTGTGGCAACCCCTTGACGGGACCAGCCGAAAGTAAGTTACTTTTATGACTTCATTATTAGGCCAACAAAAACAAAACAAAACAAAAAAAAAAAACTTCCAAGCATTATTTTTTGGCCTACAGTTATTTTCCTTTGAGATTATTTTTTTTTGCTGGAAAACTAAAGTAGCATATTATGTAAAAACCAAGAGAAAAAAGCTTCTGGGTTTTGCTGCTTGAAAAAAGAAGCAGGTGTGACAAAGTCCTCAGAAAGACTGTTGCTGTTCGGTAAAAACTAAGCAGATAATTTATTCATATAATAAAACTGTAAAGTAGGGGTGCTCCGATCAGGATTTTGGGGGCTGATCACAGATCTCCGATCACTAGAAGCTATATCGGCCGATACCGATCACCAATTACAGGGTTTACTTGAAGCCTACAACAATGCAAATTAAGTATTGAAATTACAAGAAGAGGAATATCATGAATTGACAGCTGTATTTATTGGCAAGCAACATGTGCAACACGTCATCTTAAAACATAGCAGTCTGTGCTTGGTTAGTAATTGGGAACAGCTTAGAGCTTGACAAATACAACTTTTCTGTAAATTGTATAAAATTAAATAAAATAACAGACAATTAGGACGCGAGTCGCCGGAAGTTCTGCAACGTCCGCAAGGACCGGCAAAAAAATGTAAAGTTTATTTTCTCATGTTTAAAAACATGTTTAAAAAATTAAACATGTTTAATTCTTCGTGTGGAAAGATGGATCACAGCGCCAAAGCTCGCGGTGAATCATGATGAACCGTACTTATGGCCGACGCGCGAAACCGTGTAGGTGAGATAGGGGAATTACCGACAGCTGAGTGAGTGGCAGCGTGCGAGTTAAACTTCAAGTTTAACTTTGATATGCTCTTCTTCCTTTACAGGACTAACCTTCAAATGTCTGATGAGGTTCATGTTAAAATGTTTTGGGTGCTTCCCGCCTCCTGGAATTGGCTTGTTACACAGGTTGCAGGTTGCTAATGTATTGTCTTTTTCACACAAGACGTAGAATTGCCAGACCGGTGAAGCCATTTTAGCAGCGCACAAAAAAATTGTTCCGCGAGTTCTGATCGGCCATTATAGAGACCGCCGATCAAACTTTCAAAAGCTATTATCGGCCGATTATGATCGCCGACCGATCAATCGGAGCACCCCTACTGTAAAGTTGGTGTGTTTAATGGGATTTTCACAGGTGTATTTGGCTGAGCTTTAGGTAAAATATAGGCTTTGTTTCATCGCAAATCAGCCCACTTGAAGAGAAGATATGCTACTTTGAAATTTTAATGGAAAAAGCCCTTATATAATAAATAAATAAGTAAATAAATAAATAGATAGATAAATAAAATTCAACCATGGGAAAAAAAATCATTAGTTCATCTCAAAATTCAACAAATAGCGCTGTATGGTTTTTAATACACGTTTGTGAGTGCAGTTGAAATGTACTTAATAAACACGATCTCACACCTTCATTCCGCGCACTTCACGGTAGCAGGTAAAAATTTTACTTGTAAATATTTTAAAAATGTGCTTATGAGTGAGCAATTAAATTCCATGTGAACAAATTGTTTTTGTACACATCCCCACTGGCTAGACAGCTAATCTAACGTTAGATTACAGTTGTGTTAAATGGAAAATCAGCGAATGCATTATAACCTGTTAAATTCTTCGCAATATTAAACCGATTAACCGTTAACATCTGTATTACCTAATATTATTAATAAATGTCATATCATATCTGGGGCACCCCAGTCATGGAATCAACCAGAAGGCTTCTACAAGACAAATATGTCCCTCTCATGAGGCGGATAAACAGATCAGAACACTTAAACACATCTAAAACTTAAAAATAAATCATGCTATAAAATGATAATAATAATAATAATAATGTGAAACTCTCTCTCTCACCCCCTCTGGCTTGGTCTCTCCATTCTCAGTGGGCACCGCATCTTTCTCCTCCTTCTTTCCTTTGGCTCCGCCCTTCTTTCCTTTCGCTGCTTTGTCGTCAGATGCCTTCTGCAAACAACAACCACCAGAAGTGAGTGTTTCGACTCGACAGCCACAGCCCCACTGCAGCACACGTCTACTGATAAAACTCGATAAACATGTCTGTGTATTTGGTATTTCTTTTCTGTGCGCAGGATTCTGATTGGTCAGAAATAATTATACAGAGAAACCTCGTCATACAAATTTAATTCATTCTGGAGGCTAGTTCTTAAGGTGAAAGTTCGTATTGCGATATTTCGCTAAATTTTCCAGTAAGAGATTATGCAAATCATTCTTTCCAGTCGCCCAAAAATACGAGGGGGAAAAACGTGTAAAAAGTCTTTTGAAAGCATGCCGAAGGCAACACTGGTATTGTGGGTCGACTCACTTGTCCAAACAGTTTTCTTTCACTGACTGAACGAGCTTAGCTTAGCCGAGGCAAATTTCTTGTAAAAATTAAATTCTTTAGGCAAAAATTCATAAGGGGTAGAAATCGTATACGGTTTCACTTTAAAAGTCAGGGCATGCTATTATGGAAAAGTAATCAGCCTCAGATCAGTGCTTCACACTGGTGCATGACATTCCCCTGTCGTCGGTTGTTTCTTTTTTTTATGTATATATGTAACCACACTCTCACAAGTGCTTTAATCCACACGTATTAACTAGGTTTAAAAAGTTTGATTAAATGTTTGTGCAAACACAATTAACCCCATTCAATTATGCAACTTTGAACTAAATTATCTGAACAAATTTCTAAAACTAAATGCCCCAAAGTGGGCAAAAGTTCATGCCTCAGCTCAAAGTCTCTGGAATTTTTTTTTTCATGCAAATAGAGTCTCGTAGTGATCTATTTGCAAGTTGAAAAAATAGTTTACTAAAGGATTAAACATTTTAAAATTTTGCTTTTAGATCTGGAAACGTTTTGTAACCGTCATATACATACAGTATAACGTCCAGCTCGATCCACATTTAACCCGAGTTGGAATTTACCACAACAATTAAAACAGCAGTTTCACCCTTTGCTCAGTGTACTGTATATGCTTAGGAATTATTTTTAAAATAATCAGACAAAAATATATAATACACACTTCAAGAAAAGAAAAACTCACATAAATATTTTAATACTAAATTTATTGCTTGATATATAAATATATGATAATATTATGATAATAATATACATAATAAATTTTTTTCTTTTCCTGAAATTTTTTTTTGTTGCTGACTTTGCAGTTGCAAAGATGTCATCAGCGTTAATTAAATCTTCTAAATTGTAAATTCTTGCTTTTGTTTGTATGGCGTCGGCATGTAGTTGAGATTAGGTTGCGACATCGCGGCCCAAAACAAATCGACACCGACGGTGGCATAAATTTGTCTTTGAAAGTTAGAACCACTCAGATAAAACGTTGCACGAATAACCCCAACACGATGTTGCACATACGACCTCGAGAAAAGCAATTCTCAACTAAAATACACCCATGACACCCTTGTACTACTGTACCATGCTACTTTTTTTCTTTCTACTTCTTGTTGATTATATGTTTGTATTTTTTACATGGAGGACTCGACCACCCCCCCCCCCCCCCCCCTGTGCTCACTGTTTAAAATGCAGTACAGTTACTAGCATCAGCAGTAGTCCCCATGGTGGACCAGTGGCACGCTTTCACCGCTCTTAAATGCCATGGCTTGGTTTCGAATCCCACTCAGGTAACCACATGCAGCGTAGTAGTACTTAAACTCAGAGCATTTTAGCCATTATTTGTTTAGTTGTTTTTTTAATAAACATATGGGCATCCGACGCAAACACCTTAACAAAGTTGTGTGTAGATCAGATGGTCCGCTGTGTCAACCCCTTGACGGAAACAGTCGAAAGTAAGTTAATAAAAACATATAGGGCTCATGATTGTGCAGTATAGACTGACATATACTTTTTTCAGAACAAAATTGGCAATACGATGAACTGAATTTTAGTTCATTTTAACCAACTTCCCTAAACAAGACCCAGCGAAAAATTCGAAACTGGGTCATAAAGGCAAGTCAAAAATACACACAATCATGAGTTTCTATGGTTGTTTTCAGTTGTTTTCATGACCAAATAATAATAATAATATTAATAATATGCCCATTTTGAAAGTTATACATTTTTGTAACTTCATTCCCATATTCTTTATAAAAGAATTCCCTTTATAAAAGTAATGATAACCATTGTTCTACCTGACATATCCAAAAACACACGTACATACATACATACAAGTCCCCCCGTTAACACACACCAGAAAGGCTTCTATATAAGCACATATATTTTTTTCATCGTCATTGATCTATGCCGAGTTGCTGACACGTATCTGAGCTGTTTGGGATTTAAGCGATATATATTAATCTGACTTGTTGCCGGTACATTCTAGGGCTGCATTCACATTACACCACAATGCGCAATTCTGATTTTGTTTTGGATCGGTCAGATTCGATCATGACGATTCACAACAAGTGAATTTTATCTGATTCGAATGTGGACACATCTGTCGCCCAAAATGGCACGCACGCGCACATCGATACGTCTTTGCTCATGCACGACATGTTAGTGTGACGGCTTGTTCATTTCACACAACGGATACGATTTTAGCAAAAATCTGCTGGGGTTTTTGCCCTGGAGGACGGCAAGCAGTTTAGGCGGATGTATTTGTTGAGATCCAGAAGAAGGAAGAAAGCCAGACACCAGACTTTAGCAGTTTTAGGTGCTGTTGCTAGTAATGCTATGAAATCCTGCCGCTGCTGATGACGTCACATGGATTCTGATCTGCCCGTTCTCACTCAAGTCACATGATCACACTTCGTGTATGTACCAGATCTAGGACCCCATACGAACAGAACTCAGATCCGTTCTGCAAAACATCAGATTAGTGCATTCAGACAACCCTAAAAAAAATCTGATCTGTGTCACATTAGGACGAAAAATCTGAATTGGGTCTGATTCAGCTCGGTGATGTGAACATGACCTAAGCTCCAATTAACCTTATCTGTGCTTGGTATCCGTTCAGCAGCTTTAGCAAGCTTCCTGTCTGAGTCTTTACTCCTCTTTTTACAACGCACTAGTGAGTTTCTTTTCCTTCCTGTAAGCAAATACACCTAAAACTCTTGCACTCACACTTCAGCAGTAAAGATCACAGCCTGAGACCCACTGATTTTTCTCCGAATAAAACTCTTCAAGCTAAACTTTTATGTTCGAGCTCAGAGCACAGCTAAAGAGTTCGAAACGCCCGACCAGGAGCTGGAGCCAGGGCTAAGGAGGTGGGGGGTTGGTTGGTTTGTTGTATTTCCATGGCAACAACTTAAGTAACCTAAGGTTCACTGCTGTTAATTAAAAATGTAACCCTATAATAAATGTAGGTTTGAACAGCTACAGGATGTTAGACGTAATCGTTTGGCGATGAAGGATCTGACTTTGGATCGGGGCTTTTTCTCGATGGCAAAAGTAAAACTTTTATGTAAAAAATTTTCCTTATAGCTGTAATCATGGCGATGACGCAACTGCCACATCTGATTATGTAACTGTTTGGCTCTCAAACTAGGAAGAAAGCAACTGGACACGACTAAATTAGAAAAAATATCTGGAAAAATATCACAGAAGTGATTGTGTTGTTGAGGAGGGGAAAAAAAACTTTAATATGTATCATAGGCTGAAGACAAAATAAAATTACTGTAAAGGGTGTAAAAATGCAGCAAACACACACAAAAAAAAACATTTTAAAGAATAATAATAATAATATAAAAAAATTATGAACTTTATAATAAAGTCTAATGTTTCGTGTAGAAACCATGTTATGGTCAACACCGTAGATTGTTGATTAAACTTGTTTTCTAAATTTGAATGCATCTACGCTTCCTTAAATTTACTTCCTAAATATTATTATCATTTGCTGAACTGTTAAATTTTTTTCACTATGGCATACCTTAATGGTATGAAAAAAATTTTTTTGCACCACGGACCAGTTTTACGTAAGACTATGTAAGGTTTTCCACGGACCGGCCATGACGCACTCGTAATAAATCATAGTAAAATGCAGGATATATACGACATCCTATTACACAGAATCAGTGTGTGACAGTGACACCTGAAGGAAGTGTATTCCTTGTGTCCAGTCCACGCCGTGATTTTATTTTTGTTGCCGTCACTGCGGATGACCCCGTCTCACAAAGATAGAAGATTTGTTGGAAATGCTTTTGCGCCGATTTCCGTATTTTAATCCAGAACATCAGCAGAGTTGAAATGTGCAGACGGAAGTGAACGGAAGACAAATTTTTCAGAATAAAACACTCTGCAGACTCTGATGTCCAATAAAATTAAACAAAAACAAAACAGCCATACCTTTTTTAATTAACTGATTTCTATTTATTTATATATATATATATATATTTAAAAAAATTATGAATTACCTGTTCATTACCTGAATTGACCTGTTTTTTGGATCACTTACATAGTGACTTTTTTTCTTGACTCTATCGTGGACACCTCTGTCCTCTGAAACAACACATGCAACTCGATACGACCGGGTCATATTTGTGCGTTGGCTCGTTCAGTCGTTTCCTACGCTGGATGTGATGTCAGCAAAAAAGTATGCCATCTTCTCAAACGTGTAAATCCAGTCAGCGACTTTTTATTGAATCCCAGTGCAACACACCGAGAGGAAAATCTACCTGCCTCATACACGAGCTCACACTTGGCCCCAATTTCAGAGCATGGCTAAATGAAACCCTCTTGGCTTACTAGTACAGATCGGGGCGCATATTTGTCGGCATTCAGTTGACATACGTCCAACATGCGCATGAAACAAACATGGCTGCATGCAAAAAACTTGCAAATGATTTGAAACAGGATCGTACCTGTATGTGTGTATGTGTGTGTGTTTTTGTTCTGGTACCTTGACCGCAGCTTTTTTGGGTTTGGGCTCAGGTTTGGGAGGAGCTGGTTTCTGTTAATAGAAAAAAAAATATGATTGTTAAACAAGCAAACAAACAAACAAAATTATCTAAAAAAATGTAAATAATAAATATGTATTAAAGTATCCATTCAACCAAGCAGCTTGTTGTAAATACGATATATATACGTGATAAAAGGGAAAAGTGTAGATATAAGGCACGTTGTGTGGAAATGAAACATCATGAAAGTTACTCAAGAATTTTAAAAAAGTGACTTCTGAGTGACTTTAAAAGCGAGTTTTTTTTGGCACGTTTTCTATGAAAAGCCGATGTCTGTGATATAGCCGCAGATGCTCTTAGCAGGAATCTCCCCACGCTGTGCGCTTTGACTGATGTAGGAATTCACTACATCGGGCATCCTCGAAGACGAAACTGGCGATCCGGCGGCCGGATCTGCCCTTGAACGCTTTTTATAGTTCTGCTATAGCTATATGTAATAATAAAGACATTAAATGCTACCTAGTCACGGCTGTAAAAGTCGAGCTAAAGCTTTGCGCGCCTCTAATATTCAATTACTGTCATTGTACTACATCAGATTACAATTTACACAACTACAGATGAGCATGAATCTGTGCGGCAACACGCCATTGGTCAGTGACCCATTTAAATAAATATTCGAATAAACAAACCGCTTATGAGGTTTATTTACCCGGCTTCAGACATCACACTGTGCAACTGGGTTTTCTGAAATGTCCATATGTGGAATAATGAGTGATTATCATTACTTTTATAACGTGTACATTTTACTGCTATCGAAATGACGGGATAAAATGCACATATTGTTATTATTATTATTACAACTACTACGATTTGGTCACAGAAACAACAACAACAACAAAAAAACAAACAACCTTAAAAATGAATGATTTTATCTTATGACCTGTGAGAAACATTTTACCGGTCATATTAAAAATCTCTTTGTTCACTCCCCGAGTTTTGATTTAGTTCTAAATAAAGTCTACGATGTTCATCTGTGAATAAAACAAAGACTGGTCTGTCTTTTGTGTCTTTTCTGATGAAGAGATACTGAAACCTACAGTTATTCAATCGACCAGGGCCAATCCTCACACGACTGCTGTTGTACTGAATATCAGCATGGCTTTGATGTGGTCGTAGGCACGAGGGAGCATGAGTGGATGCGAGGCAACATTTTCAAAATCAAAACCATGTAAGTAAAGAGAAACCGTGCAGAATCTAGTCTTGAGCTGTCTTGCAACACGCATTTTCCTCATTACTGACTGACTAGAATTTAACGGTGCAGCCCATAACTATGACACCGTAACACCGACGACCTGTTGACTTTATGAAAGCAATAACGCCTGAGCGAGACTCAAACAGGAAAAAAGCTGCATGCTGATCACTGGACCACAAGAGAACATGCTGTAAAAGCGAGTAAATGTGTACATAACAACGTACGCCACTAAACATACTTCAATATTAAATTGAAGTTTAAGGTAAACACTTAATGCTTTCTTTTTGTGTAAGAAAAAGACAGCTCTGTGAAAGCGGACGTGGATGCTACGGAAATAATACACGTTTCAGAAAGAAATCATAATGAGAGAGTAATATTACAGCACCAAATAAAGATAAAAAGTTTGTGTTTGAGTCGTTTATTCAATGTTACCTCCACATCACTTTATCAAAGTCTTTCTAACGTTTCTATCGTTATAGCTATATTACAATGTTCAACCAACTATCTTTTTTTACTAGATGTGCCCGCAACTTAATTCATGTGGAATTTATTCGCACATTCGTAACAGCGTTTTAGAAAAAAATGTACAGCGCCATCTGTTGAATTTTAGAATGAACTGCATTTTTTACGCATTACCGTGAAGTGCGCAGAATGAAGGTGTGAGATCACGCTTATTAAATACGTATTAAGTAGACAATTGTACACTCATAAGCGTGTATTAGAAAATTTACAGCGCCATCTGTTGAAATTTGAAAAGAACTACTGATTTTTGTTGAAGGTTGATTTTTTTTTCTCTCCATTAAAAAAATTTATTCAGTAGTTTTTACATGAGGCATGCACAAACAGACAAAAAAACAAAAAACTGACAGACATAAATTTCTCGCAGTACGTCCCCATGAATATTTTTTTTCACAAATATCTTCGATATGCAGACACACCAACTTTTACAGTTTTATTAAAATTATTGATTATAACAACACTACTACATTATATTAGCTATCATGATTTGGCTTGAATAAGAAGCATCATTATTCACACACTCGCTCTGATATCTTACATCCAATTACAGGATTAAATGCAGCATCTAAAAAAAGTCCCTGTCGAAATGTCATTTTCAACCATTTTAAACACAATCACATGCTCTTTCTCTATTAAAACTTTTTTGCCGCCAGTTGTTGTGACTTTTGTTGTGATCTGAGTCTCAAATTGAAAATTCCTCTTTGTACAGAACTATGCAAAAGTCTTACGCAGCCTGTGTGTGTTTCTTTTCGTACAAAATTTATTATACATCTTTATTGTATTATTTCATTATTAAGTCAGTACAAGAAAAATCTGATTTCCAAACATTCGTTTTTTCAGCAGAAAAAAAAATAATCGTCTTTCAGGAAAATATCTGTAGGCCAGAAAAGAAAGCAGGATATTATGAAAAAGGAATCATGTGTGACAAAGTCCTCAAAAGGACAGTGGCTGGTTCTACAGGATGTTCAGTGAAACTACGCAGCTAATTTCCTTAAACCTTCACACATTGTACCTGAGACTATATTTTAAGTCAAGGGTTGTCACACCAACTGCTGTCTTTGTTTCTTTAATTACAGTTTACTGCTTTTTATGGTAGAAACTTTTATTTAAGACATACTTGCTCTACAAAAGTTATTTGCATGTGCTTAAAACTTTTGCACAGTACTATGATATTTGAAAAAAAACTGGCTGATCTAGAAGACTGGTTCAGTCGACCCCGGAAATTGGTGAGGGTTTACGCTCCTAGAGCTCCTGCGAATTGTGAAAAACCAAGAATGTTTTATGTGGTCAGAAAAATGGGCATAAATGCCTATTTTTATAGTTTCATTTAAACCTCAGCTTAATACATTACCCTTAAAAACAGAATGTAAAGGTAAACCCGTATACTGTACAGTACTGTACTGCTGTGTCTCCCATAGTGTTAGAGTGTAAAATATCAACGTTACCCCTATATGTATAATTCATGCAAGCGCGTTTTTTTCTTTGGTCGGGTTAATACGCTGATAATTCACCATCCCGAGCCGCATTTTCCTCTACGGTCGTTTTGTGTTCTCTCTACAGTACAAAAAAATTTATACAGTATAAAATTTTATATGGAAATTTAGCTGAATTTATGTTAATATTTGTTACAAATTTTGTCAATTATATTGTTCTTTATAGTTTAGCAATGAAACGCATGACAAATATTATATAAAAGACATAAAATAAAATTCCAGAGGATATTTGCGGGTTTCCGCAAACAATTATTAGTTAGGTTTAAAGGAAAAATCCATGAATAACCAAGACCGCGAACTCTTATGCCGTGACTTCAGGGTATAATAATATATTTATTCAAATATATCACTGAGCTTTCGGCAGGTTACAAAACACTAATTGTAATAGGAAATCTGTTTGTAATCTAATCTAACAATTAGTGTTGAGAATCAACTACACTCTACAATAGTTCAAAAGTGTGTAATCTGGGACACGGCATTACTTATTTTATATTCTGTCTTGCACTGTTCGTTTTTTTTTTTGTCATTGCACTGTACAAAGGCATTGTGTTACTTTCTAAGGGACTTCGTACGGCATTGCGTACGCACAGTATTGTATAGTTAACAGCACACATTAGATCAACGTAAAAATTCTCTTTCATGACGGACTCGGAAATGAAATTATTTTCATGTATTTCTGAATATACACCATATTTCATAAAATATTGTAGAATCTTACCGAGGACAGGCGCTCTGACCTCCGAGTGGGCTGAGAGGAAAAAAAAAAGAAAGATGATAAGAAAGATGCAAAGACAGAAAAAAATTATAATCTGTAGTAATAAATTGCATAATCATTATTTGTCATCTTTGCCATCAAGTTATTAATAACAACAAACATTTACTAGAGGTGAGGGAAGAATTGACTGAGTTACATATCGCAGTTCTATCACTGCCTAGCACTTCATGAATCAATTAATGAATTTGTTAACTATTAATTTAATTTATGTATTTGCCTTTAAGGTGATAAAAAACAGTTTGTCCTCTATAATCCTGAAGGTGGTGTGCGCTTAACTATTCACAGAACACAGCATCCTATGTGTGTTTTCAAAGTTTGTTTCAAATCTATTATGTATTTATAAAATCGTAATACAACGCAATCAGCACCTAGGTATCAGGTGGTCCCTGATGATTCATATTCCTAATGTTTACTATGTATAAACTTTCCCAAGTAGATCAACAACAATATAATATAACACTATTAACCATAATGTCCTGGATTTCCGCTGTCCTAATATACGACGGCGAGTCAATCAAATTATTTCTACATTATTTATTGCAAATGAGTGTCACATCAATCAGAAATCGGTGTGCTGGGTTTTAGCCAGCAGCTGAAGGAGTGAATGGAACAGAAGGGCTTTAATACTCTTGCAGTATTTCTCCGATTGGCATCTCATGGTTCAGGTTTTCATCTGACTCACCCTCATGATTCTAAGGGACTCGAACTCTTCTGCTTATGATTTAAGTATATGTCGACCAGCTAAACATCAGTGTAGGGACTATTCATGTGTGTGTGTGTGTGTGTGTGTGTGTGTGTGTGTGTGTGTGTGTAAAACTCACCTCCTGCTTTGTGACTTTTGTAGAGTCTTTCCCCTCTGCTCCCTCAGGTGACTGAAAGGAGAAACACAGACACACACACACACACAATATGAAATCTATACATATTAAAAACAGACAAACAAACACAAAAAACGACATTGCATTGGGTGTGGAATTCTGTTTAACTTGCATGCTACTATAAGCTCCGCCCCATGCAGAACACAACTAATTGACTCCACCCCTTTCCCTTAAACGCAACTCTGAGGTCCTATCGCTGTATTCGATTTAACTGAACTCCATTTGATTTAACTCCTTGGAACAAGGAGAACTGTGTCATTGCATCTCTAGTATTTACAAATATACTGTATATGTTATAAAATCTATTATTGACGCACAATACATTTACCCCTGCATAAACTGCTTCTCAACACAATAATACAATTTTCTCACAAAAACCAAGGTTAGGAAATTCTCAGGTCACTGTTTAAATATGTGAAGTTGGCCCAAAGTGACGCGTCTTTGACGTACTTCGTCCATTCCTTTTCAGTGTACTGACCTTTTGCTCATTCATGTCACTTTGTCTAATGCATCATTTTCAAAAAGAAATAAATATAAATAAATCAGCAAAAATACAGTCTCCTGCATCACTGTAGTGTAACTTCTGATAACCACACAATAAGCATGTTTAAATTAACTTTAAACTGATGTCCATCTCTTATGGGGGAAAAAGTTTTTTATTAACATTTTTTATGAAGATAAAATGTTTATTGGAAATTTATTGGAATTATTTAAGTTCTCCCATATTTAGGAAAATGTTTGGCCTTAAATCAAGAGAGATATAATTCAACAAAGACACACTCACCAAAGAAGATTATAGTAAAGCTGACAAAAATTAATGTGATGCTTAATAATTATAATAAGCCTGTTGTAAACAATATATATTAAAATGCTTTACAATGGGGGATCATTTGAATGTTTAATTATTATAAATCTATAAATAATTTTTTTAGCATTTAATAACTATTATTATTGCTGCTATTATTATCTAAACTTCACAAGTGTTTGTATTACAAATGCTAATTATTTTGTCATTAAGAGTAGTTTATTATTAAAATGAATATTATTGTTACTAATCTTATTAATGTGGATGTTCTTATTATTATTATTAAATAACAATTTTAGTATTTCATAACTTTTATTGCTGTTATTACTATCTATAATCCATGAGTGTTTGTACTACTACTAATAATAATAATTGTTGTTATTAATTGTATTTTATTATTAAATTATTCATATTTGTGTTACTAACATTATAACTTTGGATAATTATTAGTATTATTGTCTAACAAATGTTTATATTATTTATAGTATTTAATAACTTTTATTATAGCTATTATTACTATCTATTATCTATGAGTGTCTGTATTAATGATAGTAACTATTTTTGTTACTGATGGTATTTTATAATTAAAATTATTAATATTATTGTTACTAATATTGTTCTTAGTGAGGATGATTATTGCTATCATTAAATATTTTTAGCATTCAATAGCATTATTATTGCTGTTATTACTATAATTCAAAAGTGTTTGCATAATACTATTTTTTATTATATTTTATCATTGAATTAATTAGTAATATTGCTGTTGCTAATATTATTAATGTGGATTCTTCTTCTTAAAAATCTTAGCATTTAATAACTTATTATTGCTGTTATTATTACTATATATAATCCATAATTGTTTGCATTAATACTAATTATTGTCATTTTTGTTAATGATAATATTTTATTATTGAAATGATTAATATCACTGTTTTATAATATTGTTATCAGTGAGGATGTTATTATTATTATAAGACACTTTAAGACTTGTTCTGCGCATGCGCGAACCTTCTTTGCGCGTTTCAGTCCACTTCCCATAAAGAGCGCTGACCTCCAGCACTATGTAAAACGAGCGCGCGCGTCTAGTGTCTATCTCATATTTAATCAGTTTTATCTTTTAGAGCGTTTTCTATAACAGTATGTTCGCACGGTCGCGTGTTTAAACACGTTAAACAAGTCAATTCTGACCCGGTTTTGGGGGGGGGGGGGGGGTTCACGCGCACCACCATACAAATTGTCTGCGCGCGCGTTCCCGAACTGTGTGCGCGCTCGCACGGGCGCGTGCGAGTGTGATTGATGTGCCAGTCGCTTACATACGGGTCTCTCTCTCTCTCTCTCTCTCTGTACAGCGCTCTGTGAAGAGGAGGAGGAGGAGGAGGCATGGGAGGAGGAAGAGGGGGGTGTCGGTTCAAACAGGGCTATCAAATAAATAAATAACATTAGATTTCTACGTAAATCGATCGGCTTGTTATCAAAAGTTACGTTTGATTCAAGCTGAGGCGAAAAAAATTAAAATGCACGCAGAGCATGAGCTCGCGCATCCGTGACTCTGAGCTTGAGCTACTGCTGCTATCATCATGGAGGAAAACCTGCAGCTGACGACGACTGAATAAAAAAAAATCGAAAGCACAGATATGACCTAGGGAATGTGTGTGAGTGCGAGTGTGTGCGCGTGTGATGAGCACCGAGGCGAAAAATCCAGCACTGATTAGCAAAACTTACCGCTAAACCCTTTTACCTGCTCGACATTTTGGATGGATAATAACCGACTGGAGGAGCAGCGCCTGGAATATTCTCACTGTGGATACAGAAATAAAGAAATAAAACACGAATTGAAATGTCCTTACCTTCCTTTTGGGCATTTTTTCGCGTTTTGTTTCTCGTTAAACAGACGAGTTGTTTAAAAACCGCTCCGTGTGTTTTTAGCGCGTGAGTGAGTGAGTTTGTAACTACGACGGAATACTGGATCAATATCTAAAACACCTCCTGTAATAACATGTTAATAATATGCGGCTTCTCTGCGCGACCATTGGACACATTGGCGGTCTCTTCGCCACCGATTGGTTCGCTGTCCTAAATATGTAAATAGCTCCGGAGCGCTGATTGGTCTGCGCGTCCAGTTGCCCGTGCTTTGATTGGTTACGCGCTTTTTTCTGAAGCAAATCACAGCGAGCGCGAGGGCACTGGGTAGATAGGTTTAAAGGTGCAAAAAGAGACAAGGCAAAGAAGGTGACGAGCAATTCCAGGTTGCCAGGTTTGCTGTTTTGATGTCATATGTTTACAGGTGGAAAAGCTTATCGCTCCATTTTTTGCGGGGAAATAGGTACCAAAACAAATTGACCAAATAATCAGAATTTAATACATTTAATAGTCATCACTTATACTGCTTTAGTCGCGTGGGGCCTGGAGACTGACTTAGGGCACGAAACGGGGTAGTACACTCTGGACAGGGTGCCAGTCCATCACAAGGAGAGCGCACATACTCACACACACACTATGGGCAATTTAGGAACACCAATGAACCTAATATATCTTTGGACTGTGGAAGGAAACCAGAGCACCCGGAGGAAACCAACCGAACACAGGGAGAACATGCACACGTACCGTTTTATTTTAAGTGTACCCTGTGACTTAGTAGTAAGCTCTATCGCCTTGCACCTCCAAGTCCTGGGTTCGATTCCCACGTCAGGTATGTGTGCATGGAGTTTGCATGTCCTCCCCATGCTTGGTGGGTTTCCTCCGGGTTCTCCGGTTTCATCCCACAGTCCAAAGACCTGCAAATTAGGCTAATTGGCATTCCCAAATCCCAAATAGTGTGTGAATGTTGACCAGAGGTCCTACCATGGTTGTACAAAATGGGAATAAATTGTTACCATTGGCCTCCACTGTCCCTAGGCGGACTACAGAGGTTCCTGGAGGGATATACTGTATATACATGGGTGCAGGGTCAGGGGTAGCTCACTCATGGACTAAAAAAAAAAAAGTTTATTTTATTTCAGTAATTCAATTCAAAAAGTGAAACTATATTATATAGATTAATTACACAGACTTATACATTTTAAGTGTTTATTTCTTTTAATCTTGATTATTATGGCTTACAGCTAATGAAAGCCCAAAGTTCAGTATCTTTTTTTTTTTTAATGATCAATATTGGAGCCTCATGGTGTCACAGTCCAATCAGCTAACTTGACACTTGTCCAGAAGATGATTATTGACACACTGCACATGCAGGGTAAGACACAAAAGGTCATTGCTAAAGAAGCTGGCTGTTCACAGAATGCTGTATCCAAGCACATTAATGGAAAGTGAAATATGTGAAATATTTTCTATGGCACAGAATGGGGAAAATGTACAAACATGTGCTGTACCTTCTTCCCCAAGTTTGCCTTGTTTGTCCCCCACATGGCTTGTCACAAATGTAACAACTATGGCTTACTTTTACTTTTAACAACAGCTTTTTTCTTGCCACTTTTCCATAAAGGTCAGATTTTGTGGAGTGCATGACTCACAGTTGTCCTGTGGACAGATTCTCCCACCTGAGCTGTGGATCTCTGCAGCTCCTACAGAGTTACAATGGGCCTCTTGGCTACTTCTCTAATTAATGTTGTCCTCGCCCGGCCTGTCAGCTTAGGTGGACGGCCATGTCTTGGTAGGTTTGCAGTTGTGCCGTTCTCTTTCTATTTTCGGATAACGGATTGAACAGTGCTCCTTGAGATGCTCAAAGCTTGGAATATTTTTTTATTACCTCTGAGGGCTTCACAGAACAGCTGTATTTATACTGAGATTAAATTATGCACAGGTGGACTCCATTCACTAATTAGATGACTTCTGAAGGTACATGGTTCCACGAAATTTTAGTTAGGGGTATATTTAGTTATAAAAGGTTTATATTTATAAAAATAAAAAAAAAATTGAAACCCACTTATCATTTTCCTTCCACTTGACACTTTCTGTTGGTCTATCACATAAAATCCCAATAAAATACATTTATGTTTGTGGTTGTAAACGTGACAAAATGTGGAAAAGTTTAAGGGGTGTGAATACTTTTGGAAGACACTGTACATTATACAGAACCATTTCCTTTTTATAATATTAGGCAAACAATAAGAGAGTGTATAATACCAATATTTGTTCGAATCTTTTAGTTTAGTTTCACGTCTTTTTTGCAGTGTATTTTTTTTTGGCGCATTTGTTAAAACCTGGCAACCACTCGAGGAACCAATCCGCGCGTGACAGCGCGAGCTCGGCTCTCTGGGAAACGTATTTCTAGTTTAACCAGTTCTCTTCGTTGTGCAATATCATACAAACATGACGTTTCTAAACAAATTAATCGAATTATTTTTTTTAAAAATCCAGTAATCTAGAAAATTTTAAGTTTCAACAAAATAAAATGCTCCGTCTGTTTTAACTATACACGATGCCAACAGTTCGACTTCAACACTCTTCACCCCTCACGCGCTTGTTGTTCGACGTGCACATTATGAAACAAAAATAAGTTTTGCACGGATAAACAATATTTTAAACCCCACACAACACGACATTGCACGCATCTATAGCTTTGTGCACGTGCGTCAAACACGTGTTAAAAAAAAAAAAAAAGAGAGGGGAAAAAAAAACCGAGCCCGAGCCAACAAAGCCCATGCCTGTACAATGACCTGACAATGGAGGACACTGAACACCATCATGCATGTTCCTCTAGAAAGATTATTCTCTGCACAGCCAGAGCTTTCACCCGTATTGGCCTTTTTTTTTTTTCCTTTTTCTGGTCAAACCTCAAACAAGTCCCAAGTGAAGAACAATCCAGCACGCAGGAATAATCAGTGCTTCTAACTGAGCATTTCTATAAAGCAATCAAAATCCACTGTGCTGTTTTAACCTTTTATTACAAAATACAACCACATCACAAATCCACATACATTACACCACAGTGCACATACAAATGATCGGCCAAGAAAAAAAGTGCGTATGTACTTTTGCAAAAAGAGCGACATAAAGGCTTGTAAGTGTACAATAGTGGTGCACTTTATCTCATAATGATTATGATCAGAACAAAACAGATACAAGCATATCTTTAAGTGAATATGGAACACGATGATAAAGACTTTGAAAAAAAAAGTCTATGCACTGTCTAAGCACTTTTGCAAACTTATAGGGATCCAACAGTTTGAGACCACATTAAAAATGTTCATCTATACATAAAATTGAAAATAAACAGAATTTTTTTTTTATCATTTTAACCTACAGTATCTAAAACAAAAAAAGTTAAATGTTTAATATCATGCACGTCATATTAAAAATAATGCGCTATTTCTTTACTCAAGTCCCTATTCAACTGTAAGCCAATGTGTGCTGTATATGCATGTTTGTGCATTTAATTTATTTTTTTAATAAAAATATAAAATTATTAAAGTGATAGTGGTACTCTGTATTCTTTACCACACAGAGAATTCAGTCCAGTTCGGTGCTTCCCCTGAGATTCGGCACATCAGGCGACACATACTACCCACCCCGGATATATACAGTATCCGTCGTTTCTGTGGCAGTTACTTAAGGGGTCGGGGTGCCAGCTTGACTCCCGATTGTCATTTATACACTACGAGCTACATGAGAACGCCGATTAGCCTAACCCGCATGTCTTTGGACTGTGGGAGGAAACTGGAGTAGCAGAAGGAAGCCCACCAAGCACAAGAAGAACATGCAAACTCCATGCACACAGACCCGAGCCAGGAATCGAACCCGGACCCTCAAGGTGCAATGCCACAGTGCTAAACACTAAGCGATTGTTCTGCCTTCCCCTGAGATACATTACATAAATTCCATATTACCGGAAGCATTTCTTTGTATACAAAATACATTAATTACAACATCTTTCACAAGTGCTCTTCATAACATGTCCACAACTTGGGAATTTACAGGGCAATTTCAAAAGTATTCAAACTCGTCACTGGTTGCTGACTATAAAGTTAACTTAAGACTACAAGTACAATTCCTGAAGAGAAAAACATGAATATAAATGAAAAGCAGTGGGCACATGCGTCCATGTAATACATGTAAAAAAATTTTTTTCTAAAAAAGTCATTATGGCTATATGTATCTTCTAAACATGAATATAATGTTCATATTAGTACAATAAGTTAAGTTTGTAAATGTGCTGTTTTATTTAATAAGTTCAGCATAAACCTGGCGTTTGTCATGATTCCACGGGTTTTACCAAAAAGTTGAAATTCTGCTCGTAAACATGTTGATCCATGAATTAAATAAAATAAATAAAATAAATGTAACTCATTAAACAAAAACACCAAAAAATTATTCTCCCCTTTCTAGTGTTTTAGGTCATTGTTTCCCAAAAGTGCAAAAAATAATAGTAAAATATAGATCACCAATTATAGTTGATTTCCTGTGCTTACAAGTGATGGATTATGAAAAATTATTTTTAAATATGATTAAATCATTGAAAGTTCCTAAAACACGGCAGGTTGCTTGTTTTTTTTTTTTCACACCAGGTTAACTACTGTGTAACAGGAACACGCAGATAATGCAGATGGTTCACAATGCACAATGCAGAACGATCTCACGGTGACCTGTCATACAATTTTTCTGGAAAAAAGGCCACTCCTGCATGTGGGTGTACTTTGATTTTAGGGAAAACTGATACAAGTGAACCACCAACCAAGGAAAATCGTAACATGAAAAGTGAATAAATTCAGTCACAAGGATTATGGGTACAAAGGTAAATACTAGTTGGTCTACAATGATAATGCATTCTGCTTTGACATCTGTGTCATGTTTGCAACCTTACTATACTAGGTAAAGGATGTTTATGTTGAAGTACCTTATACGTGTAGTGTACTCTATGTGTAGTATCAGTGAATAGTAGCGAGAAACACAACGAGTACAAGATTCATTGTAGAGTGCAGATTAATCGATCGCAAACGGATGATCGATTATGGAATTCTTACCGACTACCAGCATTACTAAAGACATTATTTAGTCCTGAGATGGGATCAAATAATTAAGCTTATTATTTTAAAGTGAACAATAATACACTGTCTGGCCAAAAAAAAAAAAAAAAGTCACACACTGTAGCATTTCCTTTTCAGCACATTTAGCTTTGATTGCGGTTTTGATTTTAGCTTTTGATTACCTTTGATAATCCTGTTTTCATTATTATACATACAGTAGCTCTTATTTCTACTGTCTGTTTTTATGATGCAGCTTCACCAAGCATTTAAGTGATTTCTGATCACATCATTCAACATTTTTTCCCGACCATCCTTTCATTGTGAAGTTGACAGTTTAGGTTTTAATAATGTGTTAGACAGTTAACTCGATTTCCGTCCTTTCAGAAATATCCTTTAGTTTTCTTTAGTTTAGTTCCTTTGCCTTCTGAAACTTGACTCTTTTTTTTTTAGGAAGTGTATCCTGGCTAAATATCAAAGTTTTTTATTTCCTGATCTTTTGCCAACAACACACATAAGGGTCAAGCAGACTTTTTACTTTTTTTTTTTTACTGATTGCTTGTATTTAGTAACTTTAGTAAACTTTAGAATTGAGTAAAATTCTGTTCAAGGTATGAATTACGCAAGATATTAACTATTAACAAGTTATTAAAAATATAACTTTGATAATGGAAAAAAATGCGGTTTAGTGCTTTATAATGTAGCGCAAACATTGCAGACTGGAAGCTAATGAGAAGCTGGTGCAAATAATAAAAGGTACACTAGCATTCAACTTTGTCTTATATACGGGTAGGTCATTGTCGGGTCTAAAACTTTATTTTGAACTATATTAAAATATACAAACCTCTACAAATATGTTTTACTCATAGACTTACCTTTAAAAATATCAAGACATCAGAGTATAAAAATATATATAGATATATATAGAAGACCACTTTAGTTAAAAAAATTACAGGCGAGCGTTTGTGCCAAATGAACTACGTGTGTTAGTTTTTCTTGTGCTTATTGTTTCAGTTGTTACTCTGAGGTCATTTCTTTTAAGCTATAGAAATCTACTGGGTGTAAAGATCATCATTCACTGTGGTTTGTTTAAATGAATGTCAGGAATCTGACCCTGCAGCTTGGTGCACCCTGGGCTTGGTTTTTATTTAAAAGAAGGAATTAACTTTGTCTACAAAAGTATGGAATCTTCCTCATTCTTTCAGTTTCAAAAAATGAACGATCTCAATGGGACTATGACTCTTCATAGTTTGACCTCCTCAATGTCATCATCGAGTGTCGTAATGGCTCTAATAGCAGGGCCACTCTCGGTGACGTGTAGCGTGGTCCTTTTCAGCGTCTCTGCGTCTCTTCTGCGTCCGCCTGATGAAGGTTTCGTGCTGGGTGAACTCAAGAGCTCCATCTTGCTGGGCGTCTCGTGAGAGGCTGCAGATCCAAACAGTTGTTCCATGAGGTTGGCCTTCTTCTCCCTCGCAAACCCACTGAGGTCCATCCCTCCGTACTCATCTCCTGATGACACGTCCACACTTTGGATGGGGCTGCGGTGTCCGAGACCTGCACGAGGGGCGGGTTTACCAAACGATGGAGCGTAGCTACCGAAGGTGAGGTCAATATCCTGGTTGGGTTTTTGAGATCTCAAAACTCCGTCCCTTTTCCCGGTCTTGGGTGTGCTCAGATACTCGTGAGGCTCTGTGAAACTGAAGACGGAGGTGTTCTGATTCTGAGGAGGAGTGCGAGTGCTTTTTGTATCTTCGTGGAAGAAGGCGGCGTCCTGTGCCTGAGTTTGCATATCGATCTCGCGCATTTTGGCCAAAAGCTGGTCTTTGCGTCGGCGCTCTTCCTGTGCGCGCTCCTGATTAGCCAGGATCTCCTGCTCACTTAATTGTGGCTGTTTGTCTTTAACTTTCTCTTCCTCAGTCTGCCACTCACTTCTCCTCTTCCTGTCCTCTTCATCTCTGTCCCACACTGTAAAAAGGGACAAATAAGATAGTTGAATATGCACACATGCATGAACAAGTCCTGTATCACACAACACAACACACCTACACAAAAGCGAGTACATCAATGTAATTTTAGCAAACAACTTAATATATCTTCTCAAAGGACAATACTATAGAAATATTTTCAAATATTTAAATATAACTAATACCCATACATACCTTGGATTGTGAGTAACTTGGTTCGCGAGGGTTTTGCAAGACGAGCAAAAATTTTATATAAATCTTAACTCGATAAACAAGCGAGGTGGTTTGATATACAAGCATGCTTCTGGAATGAATCCAAGGTTTAACTGTATATGTACCTTGGTTGTTGGTTGTGTCATGTACCTCGGCTTAGGAACATAACTAGATATTGAAGATATTGAATTATATTTGAATATGCTAACAGCAAGAGAATTTTCACAGAATTCAACGAACAAATCAAACAACATGAATGATTAACACCATAAAACAGAAATCTCCTCAGCGACTCACCGTCTCTTTGTCTCGTCCCTTTGGCTTCATTTAAGTCCATCTCGAAATTTCTTCTCTGCTTCCGCACTTTTTCTTTCTCTTTTTCAACTTCTCTCTCTCTTTCCCTAAGTCTGACTTTCTCTCTCTCCTCTTCCTCCAGCTCCTTCGCTCTTTCTCTCTCCCGCTCTCTCGCCATCTCATGGAGCCTTTGCTCTTCCTCTTCCGTCTGTCTCTGCTCACTGCTTTTTTGCTCCTGATGGAATATCGGAAGAAAGAAAAACAAAGTCAGAATAATAGCTGGTGATATTTATGTGCACAGAATAATGGCAGAAATTCTTAACTAATGTATGTAGTGCTTTTGGCAGGGCCCTGGCAGTGCACTTACAGAGATGTAATGGATTTTAAAAGCATCATTTTACGGAATACACATCATCCTGTGTCATAAGGAAAAAAAGAGTGTGGAAAGAGTTTCATATCGAGTGATTAGTGTGTATGAATTATGTAATATGGCCAAAGGCGTGCAGTGGACACAATGTTGGAAGCATAAAATTAAATATGATGTATGTTGTAGCATTATAACTTCATTTTCCTAGAACCAAGAGGCCCAAACCTGTTCCAACATAATAACGAACCTTGAAGAAACAGCTTGTCAAAGTTCCAGTAGAAGAACTCGAAGAACCTCATCACCTCAAAACATGCTCTGGTTGTTGTGGTGAGTAAACAAAAATCCTCATAGCCACAATCGAAAAGCCTTACAGCAATCATTAGGATGTTCAAGGTGTCCACAAACCTTTGGACATATGCTGCAAATTTTATATCTACAGTACTGTGCAAAGGTTTTAGGTGTAAAGAAATGCTTCAAAGATTCTAAAATATATATTATGAATTATTTATTTTTATCAATTTGCAAAATGCAAATTGACGGGAGCAGCCGATAGACTAGTCTCACTTCATAAATAAGAGCCTCAAAGGAGTGTTGGACTAGTGGTTCTTGCCATATATGTTTAAGTTTTAAATATCAGCCATGTTCATTTCTGTTTCAGTGATTGTCAGGATAAGGTTCTGCCCCTTTAGGAGATTTTACAATGACTATATGGAGAGACGAGCAAAGAGTTCACATTGATAAACTTAAAAACTGAGTTTTTTTTTTTATGTGAATGTCAATATTATAAGGATTCAGATTCATTCTATCATACGGTTCTTATTTAACCATCTCACGCCAAAAGATTATCCAGGAAGTCCATTCTGATTAACGTCTACGCTTGGAAGTTTGCTTCCATTTCAAAAATGGTTAGAAATCACAAATCTGGGATAAACTTCACATCAGTAAGGATTAGATGAGCATCCAACCTTCTCAGGAGCTGGAAGATAGACTTGGATTGATTGACATGGTGCTTCTGTCAGTGATTAAGTGAGAGATTGCAGATACTGCACATGTAATCTAAATGTATGCGACTGTAAGTGAGGAATAAGACATCATGTTGATATGGTGAGGTTTTTGAAAGAATATGTTTATGAAAAGTGTCTTCATTTTCCTATAAGACGACATCCTCCATAATCATAATCTTCCAAGAACTTTTGGAAGCTTAACACCATCAGAGCTCCTGTTATAGAAAATTAATTACCACTTTCTAACCAACCCAAATCAAGAACTCAACAGCGCTGTGGTATAAAACCTTTTATAAAGCAATGCTGGAGAATAACGTGACCATGTTCATCCTGGGATTATCCCTAATCCTGAGCTATCTTTAACTCAGGGCTCTGTTTCAGGCAGCAGGACGACAGAATTAAACAGGTGTCTGTTCAAATTGTTAAATAAGACAGTATAGAAAATTAATTTAAATATTTTTCATTTTGACACGATTTCCACAAATTGTCTCAATACATTAAAACCGCAAATCATTATGAAGTCATTCTGGAGCATCTTACAAAGGGCGTTCAAGTTATGAGAGTAAAAACTACTTTTATTTCTCTATATACTCCCCTGATACACTATATGCTCTTATCCCAGTGTTTCACTAGTGCTTGGATACCATCAGGGTAGAAAGTTTTCTCAGAACGTCGGACCCATGATCAGACTGCCTGCTTAACATCTAAAACACTGGCCTTCCTGGAACTCCTTTAATGACCCAAACATGTAAATATGGCTTGAAGCGAGATTAGGACAGTATGGGGGATGTGGCAATAACTCCCAGCCGAATCGTGTAAGGAGCAAGTGGTGCTGTGGGCAGTGTGAGGTCGTGTATTGTCCTGCAAAAACAGAGTGCCTGGTTTGATCACCAGGCACTGTGGCTACCCCAGGTTGACAGGTTGAAATTTTAAGTTGAGGGGTGTTTTGGGGGTTTTTACCAGGTGTAGACGTGGCATTTCAAGTTGCATTTTCTTCTCGAACACAGCATTACTTCACTTCATTTGTACAAATAACTGGGAAATGTCAAAGCTAGAAAGGCTGAAAGCTTGAAATAAATGAATAAGTGGTAAAGAGACTTGCCTTCAGAGTCAGGTAGTCATCTGCATGATCATCAGAGAAAAGCTCACTGCCATCAGTGATAGCTAGAGGAGGTGAGGGGAAGTCAAGCGCAAGTTGTCTGTCTTCGGTTTGGACTGATTTACTGCTGCTTCTGCTGGGACCTAAAAATATACAAAAAGATAGAAATTATAGACTGACTCTTAACACCTTTTAGCCATATGTGAGACCTTAAAAACATCTCAGCTAAAATGCTAATCCTGCTAGTATAACATGTATAATAAACAGCGGTGGGGAAAGTACACAAATCCTTAGAGACTTCCTACGCCAAATATTACTCAAGTAAAAGTAAAAGTCCTGCATTTACTTGTGTACTTGAGTAAAAGTACAGAAGTTTTTGCCTTCATGTATAAAAAAGTACAGGTCTTATACAGTAAGTCCCTGACTTACGAACATTCAAGTTACAGATTTCCACAGATACGAACGGACCGCGGTTCTACTGCACAAACATTTGTAGACGCGAACAAATAGTGGAAGTAGCTCACATGTATTGAACAAAAAAGAGACACTACGGTGCACCAGATACCAATATTTACAGTTATATACGAATTAATTGTTACAGTGTGCAAGTGGAATGTGGTGAAAAGTGAAAAATGTGTGTGTGTGTGTGTGTGTGTGTGTGTGTGTGTGTGTGTGTGTGTGTGTGTGTGTGTGGGAGTATGGGAGAAATGAGTCAGCCTCACCGGTTTCCCGATGGTGCATAAAGATGTCCCGATGGTGCATAATCTCGAATAATTTCGGGTTCACAGTCCAATACAGCTCTGAGACAAAATGCCGTCCATTCAAGAGCACAGCAAGCAGTATGTAGCGTTGCCCTGCCTAAATCTGTTTAAATGAGGTCAGCTGACTCACGCGATTTAGAGGCGCAATCTCGCAAGAATATAATGCTAAACCAAAACACCAAACCTGTTTTTAAATATTTTTTTTTATACTTTACATTGTATATTTGTGTCAAATGTGTATAAGGCTCACTCTGTCAGACTTACGAACGAATCCGACTTAAGAACATGCTCCCGGAACGGAACTCATTCATAAGTTGGGGCCTTACTGTATTAGCTCACAGTGCACTTTTTTATAGTAAAACTCTCTTTCTCATATTTCCTGATTGTGTCGCTGTCTGCAACCAGCTCCACTTCTGATTTTCAAAATCCTATTTCATTATTGCCTGTGCCTTGAAAGAAAGGCAAGTCATGCAATACTCGCATAATACTCAGCATGTGGCGAAATCCCTGTCCCACTTCAAATACTACATAACACTCTGGTTTTGTAACCAAATTCCATGCAGAAATGTAGTTAAGTAAAAGTACAGATATTTGCTGTACTTCTGAGAAAAGTAAAAGTAAAAAGTATCCTCTAATAAAAGTACAGATATGTAAAATATGTACTTAAATACAGTAACGAAGTAAAAGTACACAGTTAGCTCCCACCTTTGCTAATAGAATACCAACGTCTATACAATGCTAACTGGTCAATATTTGTTAACAATTATTTAAAACCGTACCTTTCCTCCTAGTGGCCTCTTCTAGGTCTTTCCTTGAAGCCCCCCTCAGCATTCGATTAGCATAAATGTTCATAGTGTCCAGCTCCCTTTCCCTTTCCTAAAAGACATTACAACCAAAATCATTAAAATATCAACATGCATAATAACAATGTTTGTGTATGTGCCAAAGACCTGCTTCTTTTTCCTGCATATTTAGGTACCTTCAGTTTGGTACTAAGCTTGTCCATTTCCTCTTGCAGTGTTTGCGCTTCCTGGAGGGCATCATGGGCTTTCTTGCGCTCACTCGCCAGCTGCCTTTGAAAGCTTCCGGTACTTAACTCCATGTTTTTCTCCAATTCCTGAGCAGAGGCACACACAACACACACAATCCACAAAACACACACACACAGCATAAAGGAAATTTACTTACAACAACTAATTAACCAATAACTGAGCACATTAGAGCTTGTGTAAATAAGAAAAAAAAATACATTGAAAACTTTCATGCGAAACCTTTAAAAAAAAAAAAAAAGGTGTTCACTCAGGTTGAGTCAAGTTCTTCCACACCAAACTCGCTCATCTATGTCTTTATGGACGTTGCTTTGTGCACTGGTGCGCAGTCATGTTTGAAATTGCGTGGGGTTGTTTTTCAGGAGTTGCGCTCAGCCCCTTAGTTCCAGTTGACGGATACTTAATGCTAATGCTTATGCTTCAGCAAGCCAAGACATTCTGGACAATTTCACACTCCCAACATTGTGGGAGCAGTTTGAGGATGGCCACTTCCTGTTCCATCTGATATGATTTTATCAAGCGAATAATTGGCTTCTACTACATATGATGCCGTGCCGTGGCACTAGTTTAGAGCTTGCCACTTGCCGGATTATCGACTTTTACAACATTTATTTTGGAGTCAGTGTGGCAATACATGCATTGTGATACATACAAAAGAATTACAGAATGAAACATAATGAACTTTATTTCTCATCTGTTTTTTAATTTCTTTAGATCACGGAATGATGTGTTGCTTTTTGAGATCTTTTAGCTTGCTTCACTTTGTTAGACAGGTTCTATTCAAGTGATTTCTTGATTCAACAGATCTGGCAGTAATCAACCCTTGGTGTAGCAAGTGAAATGAACCTCAGCTTTTCGAAAAAGATTTTCGTTAATCACCGTTCATTCATTGTTCAACATCCGTGACAATGTTTCCGCAGATACGAAT
Organism: Clarias macrocephalus; assembly: GCA_011419295.1. Taxonomy (NCBI): domain Eukaryota; kingdom Metazoa; phylum Chordata; class Actinopteri; order Siluriformes; family Clariidae; genus Clarias; species Clarias macrocephalus. The sequence goes on from JAAGKR010000260.1 coordinate 178,653, forward strand.
GGGCCGTGGTTTTACGAACATTCATAGATGCAAACAAATCACGGAAATAGCTTACATGTATTGTACAAAAAACAGTACCACACTGCAGTGCACCAGATACCAATATTTACAATTATACTGTATATATATTTTCAGTGTGTAAGTGAATGTATAAAATGTCTAAAGTCCGGTATATCGTGTGTGTGCGGGAGAAATAAGTCGCCCTCGGCGGTTTCAATGAATCAGACCGGAAGCACGATGATAGAAAATGTCTGTCCTGTAAAGCTGTCCTGATTGTGAATAATTCTAATTTCAAAAAACCTCAACAAATCAGAGATCACAGTCTAATACAGAGGAAAACAGCTGTGAGACAAAATGGAGTCCAGGATTCCCCTCACCATTTAAAGGCACAGAGACGACACTGGTACATTTGACGTGTGAGATTCATTTCCTTAGGCACGGTTATGGTTTCTGGCCACATGATGGCAGTGTGAGGAAAGGGGACCGAGATTCATTCAAGTGGATTGGTGCGCCTTACATCGTATATTCGTATCAAAGGCGTATAAGTCTAACTTTTTCGGACTTAAGAACAAATCCGACTTACGAACATGATCCCAGAACGGAACTCGTTCGCAAGTGGGGGAAACCTGTACTTATACACCCATCTAGTCTATTATCCATCACTGAGCCTAACCAGTTCTTCTATTACAATAAGCTTTTGAATTGTCAGAATTTTTTTTAGGTCAGCTTTTGATCATGATAGATCAACAGTTTTAAGAGAGACAGAGCTCATCAAAGTGTATAACATCACTGCGCTAAACATCTTAAAGTTTGATTTTAAAGCCTGATGGATGGAACCGTTTTGGCTCTGACACGCCATCAATGTCGCATTCGGTATGAGTGCGTAAATAACGCTGCTCACTTTGGCGAAACAGTCTCCTGTGCCATATCATACTACTCCAGGGTGGATTATTTTCCTAGATCACCTTTTCTACTAACCCGATGAGATATATTTATTCACGTTAGACGTAAATATAATATGTCCATATCAGATGGTCAATGCTTGAATTCTAAAAAATAAATCTAAATCTATTGGGGGTAATTTTTAATATTGCATTAAAAATAAAAAATAATAAGTCATAGTATGTGCAACATGCAGAGTATAAACACTGCATGAGAGTTAATATGCATGTGAGTGCGTAACTGTGCTCAGACCTTCACTCTGCGCTCGCTCTCCTGTGCTTTGACCTGCGCGTGCACGAGCTTGCGTGCCAGCTCGTCTCTTTCTCCGAGACGCTGGTTGTCTGCGAGCTGCTGCAGTTTGTGTAGCTGGTCTCGGCAGCGCTGGAGCTGCGCGTCCGTCTCGGTGCAGCGGCGCTCGGCCAGACGCTCCTTCTCCTGACTTCGCCTCAGCCTCTCTTGCAGGACGTGCGTCTCGTTGTTGTGCCGAGAGATGAGCTGTGAGATCTCGCTCTCCGTGTCGCTGTAGCGGTGCAGTGCCTTCTCGTGGCGTAGCTGAAGCTGCTTCAGTAGACGGTTTTCACGCTGTAGCTCATCAGTGCGCAGCTGCAGCTCAGCCAGGGCGTTCTTCAACTCGCTGATCTTCAGCAGGCGGGCAGACAGCAGTCGCTTGGTGACCAGGTCCAAGTCTTTGGGTGAAGCGTCTTTACTGAGGCTCTGAGAGCGCAGACCGCTGGAGCGCTGCTTAGGGGGTAGCGTCTGCAGACCCGAACGCCGAGGTACACCCTTGCGCACTCCTGTAGGGAAGAATGTAGGATGTAAGTACACAAATAAACTATTCATTTACTAAGTACTGAAGTGTCTTTTTGTCAATATTTTCTGTGGAATTATAAGAATATATTTTATTACATCCCTTTGTATTTACAAATCACAATAAACATGTACACATATTAAATGAGTAATGCTTAAAAATCAAGAAAATTAATATGGAAAAATGTCAGGTCCATGAGTATTTTTGATAATCTCACAATTTTTGCATTTTTCCCCTGCACATCACCACAATAGAGCTGAAATTACATCCCCCTTTTTTTTTATATATATATAATGCTATTTGTCCTCATGTCATATAGTAATTACACCATATCTTCACAATGTCCAGAAAAACATCAAAACTCAAAACGGATTTACAATAAATAGTGAAGAAGATCAATCAGGAAATCATGTGCGCATGCTCAGAGATTGTAATATTTTACATACTGTACATTATACTTTTATCATTTATTTAATATTCTGAGAAAAAAAATTTTTCCCCAGTAATGACTATTTGGTTAATAGATAAGTTATTAATAGATAATTTATCTAAATTACTTATATTTAGAAGACTGTGTTCTAATGGTTATGAAATAATAATGAAGACAATCAGTATCAATAAACCTAGACAAATTCATCATGGTAACATATCGTCCAGCTTTAACATCTGCCATCAAGTCATTAACGCTTATATTTATGGCATTTGGCAGATGCTCATCATCTAATCATTCATTTAAACAAAGGTCACTGAATAAGGATCTTTTGGAAAACTTCTTCAAAGATGAATAGATTTAGAAAAATTTGATTTTAATTTACTAAACACTGAAGTTGCATTGTCTTGTCGTCTATATTTTCTTTCTTATTACAAGACTACATTCTTTTGTATGTACAAATCACAATAAATCATGTATTCATATTAAATGAGTAATGTTTAAGGAACGAGATAATACATGAAACTGTAAACATGTCAGGTCCATAAGTATTTGGACAGTAGTGCAATTTTTGTCTTTTTCCTCTGTACATCACACTGCAAAATTCCCAGTGTTGATTTAACACCCCAAGTGTTCATGACCTAATGGTCACGAATGTACTCTGAAAGTGTTAAATCAAGACTCTGGGTATTAATTCAAGACTAAGGATTTTGCTGTGCACCACAGTGGATCTGAAATGAAGTGATCAAGATATAATGAAGTTTTAATCTAAGAAGTTGAACTTTTCACAGGCACAAAACTAATTGGACAAACCTTTATAATCATAAATATTACTATTATTTATAATACTTGGAGGGAAAAAAAATTGCAGTCAGACTGGAGGTCATGGGAATCACCAAATGCTGAGTTTTTTCCTTCAAACTGTTTCGCCAGGCCGTTACTGTAGCCGGCTTCAGTTGCCGCTCGCGTGTGCATCTTTTTGCCTTAAGTTTCTCTAGTAAGTGAAAAGCAGCTGAATAGGGTGGACGTCAGGTGCCCCTTTAAAAACATAATTTCTTCACCTTTAATTACTTTTGCGGAACGTTTTGGGTCAGTACCCAACAGTACGGTGAAACTCTGTCTTCAGTGTTGATATGTGGACAGAAGAATGGCAGCTTCTGGCTTGTAGGGAAGCTCAGCCTTTATTCATCACATATACATTACTGCAAAGTGAAATTCTTTATTCTTCGCATATCCCATATAGCGCATTACACACCGCCCCTGGAGCAGACAGGGTTAAGGGCCATGCTCAAGGGGCCCGACAGTTGCAACCTGGAGAAGCTGGGGCTCAAACTGCCAACCTTCCGATCAGTAACACACTGAGCCACGGCCGCTACAGAAATAAACACCGCCTGCACTGTATCTCATGCATGGGGTCTTGAGTCTGACAAACTCATGCAAATTTTTTGTTAAGCTTCTGATTGGTTGAAATGGCTTTGCAGTATACCATCGCCTGCTGGTTTGGCGTGCTTTGACATCATGTTTTTGCATGTTCATGTGTACACATTTTTTTTTTCTTTGAAAAACAAAAAACGTTTTTTTTAAATGCTTAACAGGCTTTAATCTTGTATCCGAACTGGGTAAAAAAAATTTTTTTTACAGTAAATTCTAACCTGGCCTTTGTGTTCTTGAGTGCTTGCAGTGGTTTGTATTTGTATTAACATTCATGAAGGCGTCTCTTGATTGTAGACATTGAGAACGGTACGCCTACCTCCTCCAGAGTGTTCTCGAGTTGGCTTGATGTTGTGAAAGGGTTTTTCCCCCGCTGCACCAAAGGAAAAATGGCATCTTCAGCCACTTTAGGTTTCAGTTTATTCACCTGTACTAAAGTTTGTCATCTCTCCGATATGTCTCTTTTGCTTTTCATTCGTCTGTATCGTATGCATGTTGAGAGAAGTGACAAACAGCTACAACAAGCAAATTCAACACTTGGAATCAACTCCAGACCATTTATCTCCTTAATCTGTCATAAAATATAAAATAACTAAGAAACCTGCCATGAATCGCCATCAGATTAGTTCTCTAATTACTTTCGAGACTGTGTAAATACAGACAGTGTGTAATTCCTAAATGTTCTAGTCAAACCGCTTAAAGTTAAAAGTCTATACTTCAATCATGTCGATTGCTTTGTTGCAAATCCATTGCGGTGGTGCACAGAATATGAAAATTGTGTTTCTCTCCAAACACTTACAGAGGTGACTATATAATACCGATCAGATGATTACAATAAGAATCGGATGTGACTCTAATGAGACTGTGTACAAAATAGCAGGAAGGGGAAAACCAAGAACACCTACATACAGTATAATGTGCTTGTGCATCTTTGCGCCATCTGTTGGCCGTTTGTGGAAATGTAAGCTAAACCAAATAACGTACACTTGAATTGAAATGTTTGAATATATTTCAAATATTTCAATATTTACAATCTCAATACGGTTTTCCTGGTAAAATAGAAGTTACAAATAAACAATAAAAGAAAAGATTTTAAGCATAATACACAATGAATGAAGTTTTAAGGTTTAAACCTTTCTCAGATCCTCTAAAATTGCACTATTCATGTGTGTACTTTCTATTTTCAAATAGTATCTGCTGTCCTTGGGCTAATAGTTTGATGAAACTAAAACGCACACGATGTTTGCTACTTTAGCTTCGTCCCGAATCTTTTACACAGTTTCACTCGCAATCTCTATTTAAAGCGATAAGAAAAACTGCCAGAAAGATTATTTTAAAGTTCAAGGTAAGGTGCCTGATGTTTCTTCACTGAAATCATCTCAGATGTTTTACTGCATGTTTACTGTGTGTGTTTGAGAGTGTGTGTATACAGTACACATGGTCGTACCTGTTGGGCGTACAGGGCTGCTTGAGACTCTCTGTGTCCTCACTCCTCTGGGTGGGGACGGAGAACGAGACCGTGATGAGAAGGTCTTGTCAGAAAGTGAGGCGTTCTCGTAATCGTCCGAGTAGAACGAGGCGCTGCTCTGGTCTCCGTCAGAGATCTGATCCTTATCAGGGTCCCGTTTCCTCTCTCGCGTCCTGGTCCGGGTTCTGGTTCTCGAGCTCTCGTTATTCTCGCGCTGCTTCCCGTTCCGTTTTCCTGACAAAGCCGAGTCTTTGCGGGACGCTCTGATGCTCTGTTCCGATTCCATCATACGGTTATCCTCAACGTCGTAAGAATCCATCGCTGTCCAGGCAACGCTGAAAAACAGAGAACTTAACCTTCATGACTAATAACAATATAACCGTATCTAGCTTCACTGTTTATTACAGCAACGACTATATAAGTCTGTATTTGTAGTTCCAACCTTTTTTTACCAAACTGTCGTTAAATCATTTCCTTTTTTTTTATTTACATTTTTATACATTAAAGATTTTGAATTTGAACAATAACATTCAATATAAAATTTCCTGAACCCTATAATGTATTGGTTAAATATCTTTCAAGATTTTTTCCCCCCATAAATTTTTATTACAATTTTAAAATCTTCAACCATGTACAAAAATATCTAAAAGCTCTAACGCTAAAGCTTTATACCTGTAAGCATCATGCACTCAAACAATATACTGTACAATAACTTAAAATTTGAAAAATATAAAATTTAACGTAAAAAAAAAATATATATATATATATATTAAAAATCAGTCAGCATGGTGATGCATGAATTGCCATAAAAAAGTCGTAATACATAACTGAATCGATTCCCCTATGTCTATTATAATCCTGTAATAAACTTGTCCTAGTAATTTATAGTTTCTATAGTAACAACTTCCACAAGGATTTGCGGTTTTGGAAGCTTGACATAAAAAAACAAAGTAACGTAATTATTAAACATATGGTGACATGTTCTTAAAGATTATTTAGCATTTTTTAGGAAGGAGTCTCCAGTATCAGCGCTTTGTAACAGTAAGAAGTAAATGTGTAACTTTGAAGAGCTTAACATTATAAAGTGCAGATGTGGAGAATCATCTATTCAATTATGAATCGTGATTCTTTTTCGAGGTGATTCAAGTATCGCCACACTGACTAAAAAATAACTTATTTAAAAAAAAACAATTTTTACATTTATAAAGAGCGATGACCCGGTAGATTGTCCAGTAACTAGAATTTTCAGTTTGACTGGCTACGAGCGGTGATCAGGCGATCAGCATCAGATATAAAAGATTCTGTACCGAGTGCGGAAGCTTTCGACTGGCGCAACAGAAACACATTTTTATAGCGTTACATTATCAAAAACAGTGCACGTTAAAAGCATCCGATCTGCCTTTTCTCTCAAACACACTCATTACATACACCATCTAAAAACACAGCAAGCGCTAATTATTCAAAAACCAAAACAAAAAAAAATATGTTAAATGTTAAACTCTTGCATTTGAAGTTAGTTTGTATTGTTTATATGCTGCGCTTGGTTTTTAATTGAGAAAACTAATGCTATAAGGAACGAGCTACATTTAATTACTCATTAAACTTTTTTAAAGGTTGTAACAAAAACCCGGGGGATATCGGATAGGGATATTTATAAAATCGTGAGACTTATAGGATCGCAATATTAACTGAATCGGCACCGAGGTTTCATGATAATATGGTATTATTGGAGGTAAGTGGTGATTCCCCTCCTTAATATAAAGCCTTTGTGTTTCTCAGTAATAGAAAAAATAAACTCAATAAAGAAATAAACTCAATGATGCATCATTCCTCAATTCATAAATCATGATATCAATGGCAAGTTGCTAGCAGGATGAGCAATAACACACATTCGAAGGTACAGATATTAAATAATAATCTCTAAATAATTCACTGCCGCAATTATTTAAACCTAATGTCAAATGCACCACACACACACACACACACACACACACACTGAATTGTCTCATGTCCCCTTGACAACACTTGGGCTCACTGCACTTGAGAGGGCTGTTTTTAATCGTGTGTATTCCTCTTATTGCATTCACGCGCACCCACATCTGCTCTACTCAAGACGGAATCGTGACACACACAACCCTCACCCGTGCACACGCCCACGCAACGATTTATCCAGCAATCTACGTTAATTACAACATCATCCGCAACACTAGTGGCGATTATTCTTTTACTCTTTCACGGACGAATACATCCATTATCTCCTCGGCCTTCACGGCTCATTACAGACTTCACACGTACATACGGCTCCGTCTCTGACAGTGGAAATGTTTAGGATCATGTCAGAGGGCCATCTTTAGTCAGCGTGGTATTGTGATGAAGCGTTAAACACAGAGGCGCTCCGGAGACGTGGAACATCTGGACTGAGATACGCACGATGACAGGTTTGTTTCTGGAGATCTCACTAACAGTCGGTCTGAAGGCCAATTTTCTGACTCATGCACGTGCCTAGAACATTCGAGACTGAGCTCGGATTTCAACACTTCTCTCTGTACCGAAGGGGGAAAAACAACTGAACCACGATACTGAATCACACGGTTGAATTCAAATGTATTTGCATTGCGACACAGAGAGGGGGTTTAGGGGTAGACACAACACACTGTTGTGTGGCACACTATTGTCCGAGAACCTACAGTCAACCGGGCTTGATGAGGATTTGGAAGAGTGTATGTGGGCACGCTGTGACCCTTCTACTGTGGATTTTATTACCGGGTTTAGATTAAAACTGCTTGTAACACATGTTATGTGCTCATTCATCATTTATTCTTTCATCTGCACTTATCCTGTACAGAGTTCTGCAGGGGCCTGGAGCCAAGGTACACCTCGAATCGAACACTCGACGCTGGAGGTGTGAGGCCACAGTGCTAACCACTTCGCCACCGTGATGCCCAGATCATGCGTAATTCATAAAAATAAAAAGAGTGGAAACAATACAATTAATACATCCAGTACTTTCTGTCTTGCGAACTTGGAAACATCTGTGGCGTGACAGGAAAACAGCTAAAAGAATAAAAATCTGGTTAATTGTGCTGTAACTCTGAAATTAATTTCATCAGAATTAATACAGTATCTATGTATCTATCTGTCTGTCTGTCTGTCTGTCTTTTTTAGGATCTTTTCATTTAATCAAAAATGTCTCCTCTATGATAAAACCCACATCAGACTCCTTTAAATTTACAACATTTACGACTGAGCAGATCATTGTTACTTCCTTAGTATGTTTTCCATGATGATGCTTCTTCATGTGATATGATTACTCCATAATTATTATATTTTGATTTATCAATTGATTTATTTTCAGAAAAAAAAAATCCTGTAAACGGTATATGTGAACTGAAAGTACAGGCTTTTACTGCTACACCGACCTTAGCCTACATTGTTAAGGCTAGTTTAATCAGCTTTTAGGATTAGTTTTTTTTTTTGTCTAACCAACTCACAGTAAAGCCATGTAAATAAACCGGAGCAGCCAAAATAAAACAAATTAAATAAATCATTTTTTTTAAGTCTCTTTTTTCTATCTGTCCCTTGTAAAAATTGACAACTTCCACAATTACTTATTATTCTGACAGATAAACACACAACTCCCATTCATTTTGTGGAGTCTGGTGCATGTGATGTTGTACACTAGCATATACACTTCGAATGAAAACTGAACCTGTGCGACCACACACACACACACACACACACACACACACACACACACATTAACAATTATTAACTAAAGCTATTGTATAAACCGAACAGGTCTTTTCAGCCAAAATATGGTACTGGTGCTAAAAAAATTCAGACAGGATGATACAACACCATTCTTCACAAAACTTAATAATATCTCACCATCATATCTAATAATATCTCACCATGCTTCGTTTTTTTTGTAAATACGCGTACACATTTATATTTTCATCAGAAAAAAAGAACCGTTACTTTTTTCAACTCAAATCTTTCAATAATCTGTCATTCAGATTCAATTCAATTCATTCTTATTTGTATAGCGCTTTTAACGAAAGCAGCTTCACACAATCAAAATAATTATTTGGATTATATTATATTATTTTTATCATTAGTTTGAATGAAATGTGAATGTGTATTATTCAAAATGGTCAGATGGATTCAGATGGAACTTGGACAATTTAGATTTGACTTGAAAAGACATAAACCTGAAAAAGTGTATTATTCTAAAAGCCAAAATTGTTAAGTTATTACAACATGAAATTGACTTAAAGCTGCAGACACTACGGATTTATTAATTTTTTAAGCTTTTAACCAAAAGCAACGATTTAAGCAACAGGTCATATGCTTCTGGAAGCTTACACCAATCTTAGTATCAATACTCATAAAGAAATAGCAATATTAATTATTATCATTTGAAGGGAGAAAGTATCACGCTGAAAAATAACCATTTTTAAGGAAGCAAGATTGGTCACTTCCATGTTGCATAAACCTTAATGGTTTAAGTAGCTTCTTTGGCACAAATGTTTTCTGTATTATATGTATAACTGAAAAAAAAAAAAAAAGAAAAATCAGCACCAATACTCTACTGTGTTTTGGCCGAATATCAAATCGGTGTATTTATAAAATCTTGATATTTTAATCAAATCGTCACCTAGGTATAATAATAATAATAATAATAATAATAATCATCATCATCATCATCATCATCATATCGGGTGGTGATCGGTGATTTCCATCCCTAATGAACACATTGGTATGAAGGATGAAGATGTTTGAGAGAAAGCAGTGTATTAATATGAGTTGAGTCATAAACCGCTCTGATGAAGAGAAGACGGTCTGTTCATGACAGACTAAACCTGGTGACACAGGATACAGCCCTGATTAGGGAGGAATGACAAATAAAGCTGGTAAGGATTATCTGAGCAGGACTCAAGTGTCCTGTCTGACTGCAGTAATTTGTTTTATATCTAAACACTTTTTTTTTTCTAAACATATAGATGCTGTTTAGATGCAGATGATTCACTCTTAGAGAGTTAAACTACAGGTGTCCTGTAACAGCTACAAGCTCCTATTTTGAGGAATGATTAGGTGATATGAGAAGATACTGTACAGTATATCCATATAAACAAACACTAGCATGCTAACAGCAGTCCTCGTGAAGCAAGCTAATCGTGCTAACTCACTAGCTAATCGCCTCTCTTTTGTCTTTGCTGGAACAATCAGGCTATAAACTAAACATCCAAAGCAATATCTGTATAAATATTTACCAGTTTCTTCAGCGATCCGTGTGTGTTTACTTGTTGTACGTGGATGAAAAGTCACACAGAGCTAATCAGGCTGCTAGCTTGGATTATTTTGAACCGCGTCTCCGAAGAAGCTCTCTCTCTCTCTCTCTCTCTCTCTCTCAAAACAGCAAACAAAAAGCAGGTTTATCTCATTTCTAACTAAACTAAGCTGAGAGCTTTCATTACCACATCCTGAGCCGCCTCACTTTAGCTGCGTTTATCACTAAACTGGGAAAAGTGCGAGAGTGAGAGTGAGTGAGTGAGTTATTTATAAAGCTCCCACGCGCTGCCTCCTGTTGTAACGGTGTCATAGCGACGCCTTGCCATGGCAACCAAAGTACTTCGGCGCACACGCGCGCACTCTCCATTCCAATTGGACCGCAGTTACACAGCACTCTGTCTATTAATATAATACTCCAATCCCAATTATAACAATTCCTATATAGTGCTGTGAAAAAAAAGCATTTCCTAAATTTGATTAGCATATTTATCACAATTTAATCAAACATTTTTAATATTACAGAAAAAATACCATGAGTAGTTTTTAAAATGTGATTTCATTTATTTACTGGGAAGCTTCCTGACTCTATGTAAAATAGATAGATAGATAGATAGATAGATAGATAGATAGATGAAGTATTCCAACGTTGCTAAATCATAAATAATCTTTGATTTACCACCTTTTTTTTCTGGAAAGCTGAGTTCAATTTCACTTGCCACATCCACATCTGATTACTGCCAGACCTGTTGAATCAAGAAATCACTTAAATAGAACCTGTCCAACAAAGCTAAGCAAGCTAAAAATGTCAAAAAGCAACACATCATGTTGTGATCTTGGGAAATTCAAGCACAAATGAGAAAGGAAAGGGTTACCAAGCAATTTCCAAGGCTTTGTTTCTCCTGCAAATCCGAGGGCAAGAGCCATAATTTGCAAATGGAGAAAACTTGGAAAAGTGGTGAACCTTCCCAAGACTGGCCAGACTACCAAAATTACTCCAGGAGCGCAACAACGACTCATCCAGGAGCTCATAAACAAAAAACCCAGAACACCAAGTTAAGGTCAGTGTTCATTATCAAGCAATAAGAAAGAGACTGGGCAAAAATATGAGAGAGTTCCAAGGCGAAAGCCACTGCTGAGCCAAAAGAACAATAAGGCTCATCTCAGATTTAAAAAACAAACAAACAAACAAAAACGTATTATCCCCAAGACTTTTACATCTGGTGATAAACTAACAGCATTTCATAAAAACCAACAATAAAAACCAACAATAAAACATGGTGGTGGTAATATGATGGTCAGTGCAGCTTCAGGACCAGGACGATTTGCCACAATTGATGAAACCATGAATTTTGTGCTCTACCACAAAATCCTGAAGGAGAATATCCAGCCATCAGTTTGTGACCACAAGTTCAGGCTCACTTAAGTTATGCAGCAGGACAATAATTTGTCCATCTCTGAATGGGTAAAAAAAAAAAAAAAAAAAAAAAAGATTTATTAGTGGCCTAGTTAATGTCCAGACTTAAATTGGATTGAGATCCTGCATTTATGCTTGAAAACCCTCCAATATGGCTGAATTAAAAAAGAGCGGGTCAAAATTTCTCCACAGTGATGTGAAAGAATCAGTCAGCCAGTTATCACAAAATGGTTCATTGCAGGTGGCACAACCACTTATTAGATTTAAGAGCAATTACAGGATTTTTTCTACATAGGGCCAGGAAGATTTGAAAAGCTTTCCCATTTGAATGAATGAAATCATACACAGCAAAATCCTTAGTCTTGAACGAACACCCAGAGTGTTGATTTAACACTTTCAGAGTACATTCGTGACCATTAGGTCATATATAAACACCTGGGGTGTTAAATC
>JAAGKR010000260.1:195887-211144 GCA_011419295.1 Clarias macrocephalus
TCTGTGTCTAGTCCAGCTGCATCCTGCCCATTTCCCTCCTGGTGAGGATCAATACGCTCTTCCTGCTTCTTACTAAGAGCAACCACAGAAATCTCGCTGTGATCATTAGGCGTAGGCGTGTAGTTAACAAACTCATCCTTCACACACAAAGCAGTACGTGGTTTCATACTAACCCTAGACCAGACCCCAAACCAGCTGCCTGCGTTCCAAAATCCCCCCCCCCCCCCCGCTTTGGTAATTACATGACGATAATTAAGCAATAACTGAATTAGCGATAAAACCGTAACTCATGCCTCATATACTTGGATTGGATTTGATTACTGGAATTATGCGGCATTTTCTATCTAAGGAATAAAACACGAAAGGGAGATCTGTTACAGGAAGAGGATTAACACGCCTCAACAATTTGCAAACACTTATTTGCATTTCTTGTATAGAAGAGTGACATCATGCTTTTTTTTCCAAAAACAATAATGTTATCTGTTCCTCTCACTGGTGTAGTGAAGTGAAGTGTATTATGATATATATACAGTATATATACACACATTCATAATCACTATTAATCACAATTAATTTTAAAATGCTCAGATTTACTTATATTTAATGTGGAAAGTTGGAATAAAGAAATGAATGACAAGCTGGTTAGAGAAAACGGATTATGCAGTTTTATTATCTCTCAAACAATTAACAAATGTTATTAGAAAATTTGAATCTCTCGCATGGGACCGGCACTGCATGGAGTGGCCGGGTAGTAAGGGGTGTGGCAAACCCACTGATGGTGGGGCTCGAACCCAGATCTAAAAATCAACACCTTACCGCCATAGCCGCCTGGGCCTCCCACATCTTACAGTATGTCTAATATAAAAATAGTTCCCTTTGACGGTAGCTCAAGCACACAACTCTGGTTTTATCCGAACCTCCTCCTAGAAGCTTTTTATAATAAAACTTGCCATTCAGCACACCTGGTGATTTTTCCTCAATCGTCTTATCATCTACGCTATACATGCCATTATCAGACACAGCCGGGTAACTGTGCTGCGATTATGGGACGCCATTAGGGTCAAACTTGGTCATAAGATTAATTTGCGTTATGAAAATAGCAATGCTTTAAAATTTCTAGATTTAATGTGTTATTATTGTAAAAATGTGTGATAAATTTTAACTTGATAAACAAGCGAGGTCTTGCAATACGAGTAGTACAAATACGATTTGTCTGCTGAGCTGATGGTTCTTCTCTCTCACTCCCAGAGGGATTGTGGGCAATTAACATGGTCTCTCATGTTCGGTCTCAGTGAACTTGACATCCCTGCAAGGTGTACTGTTTACTAAAGCACTGTGAGCACGTGTGTGTGCGTAAAGCAATTTTCTTATTTTGTGTACCGACTGTCCTACAGTACTGCAACAACGTCCTCCGTGAAGAAAAAGATTAAAGAGGCTATAGCACTGCGAAAGATGAATCTGTTTAACGACAACGCAACGTCATATTTCCGCGAAATTCTCAAAAGGAGGCAAAAGAAGGTTTTATTAGAGAGGTTTCTTGTTAAAGTCACACAAAAAGAAAAAGATTCCAGTGAGCCGACAGATAGCAGTGATGTACAGTATGAGTGCTTTGGATTACAAGCATGCTTCCGGAAAGAATTTTGCTTGCAATCGAAGGTATATGAGAGAGTGGCATTTTTTTAATATAAAAAATATGTTTATATATTGTGTACATTTTTTAAATAAATTTTATTATATTCTTTTAATTTATACAGGGTTAACCCCCAAAAAATAGACATTCTTCAGGAAAAGAAAAACTTATTGCTATACGTTATATATTGATATATATGATGATAATAATTAGATAATATTATTAATATTATAGAGATTATATAAACTCTCAGCCTTTTTGTTTTCTTTCATTGAGAGTTAATAAACCAAACTGCAGCTTATTAAACCCTCCATTCCATGTGTGTTCCATGAACACTAACAAACACAGTCACTGAATCTTATTTGAACTATTTATACTACACACACACACACACACACACACACCAGCTCCAAATGTTTACATATGACACAATTGCTGTTCAATAAACAAATGTAATATTCCGTCACATGCAATATTCAATTCAATTCAACTACATTTTTTTTTTTACTATATGTAGGGCTTTTTACAATGGTCATTGTCTCAGAGCAGATTTACAAAATGGAAAAAAAAATTATGGAAGTGTGTATGAGTGAGAAAAATGTGTTTAGATAATAACAATATCTCCGTCCTTTTTTTTTTTCAAATTAGATTTAAGGTTGAAGAGTAAACCTGCCAGATCACACTGTTCACATTACATGCAATATCTCATCTGCTTTAATATCTTTATAGATAGCAAGATAGATACATAGATAGATGATTTATTAATCCCAAAGGAAATTTCAATAGTATTATCTGATTTGACTCTCACTCACTCACTCACTCACTCATTATCTATACCGCATAATCCTGTATTCAGGGTCACAGGGGCCTGGAGCCTATCCCAGGAGACTCAGGGCACAAGGCGGGGTACACCCTGGACAGGGTGCCAATCCATCGCAGGGCACACATACATACACACACACTCATTTAAACACTACAGGCAATTTGGGAAACCGGAGTACCCGGAGGAAACAAACCAAGCACGGTGAGAAAATGTAAACTCTGTGCACACAGAGACGGGAATCGAACCCGGACCCTGTAGGCCAGGCATTTCGACAGTGCTAAACACTACAGCACCGTGCCGCTCTATCTGATTTCGTATTATTATATTTGTGCTCTATATATATATATATATATATATATATATATATATAAGAACACCTGCATTAAACATGTGAGTGGCAGCCAGAACTACTGCACCTTCTGACCGATCAGATGAGACAGTCAACAGCTCTGTGATGTAAAACAGAGAAATGATGTCGAACTGAAACGTGGAAATTTGTGCACCCTAATTCAATCATAACTTTGCTTTGTTAGATTTTTTTTTTATTATAATTTTTTTAGGATAAGCAGAATTCAATGGTTTAAACAGTTGCTCATGCTGATACATCATAGGGTTTGATTTGTATCTATAAAAAAGAATTCATGTAACTATTTCATTATTGGCCTTACAGGTGGCACGTCACTGACATCATCGCTTGTGATTTTTTGAATGATTTGGTTTAGTTATTCGTGAAGTTTAACATCAGGGGTCTCACGTCGCTCCTCAGGTAAAAAAGCGCCAGCAGGAGGTCGTAGGGTTTTTGGAGGCGAACCGGATCAGTTTCGAGGAGGTAGACATCACCATGCTGGAGGAAGAGAGACTCTGGATGTACGAGAACATTCCAGAAGAGAAACGACCCGACAAGGGCAACCCGCTCCCGCCTCAGATCTTTAATGGAACGGTTTACTGCGGGGTGAGTAACAATCGGGTGCAGGAGATCAAAATCACTTAATCTTACTATATGTATTATTTTAAGCTCTCTGCTGTCTGCAAGGCAAATTTCAAATGAAGTGAAAACACTGATGCAATTTCCTTTCTGCTCCCTTTACCCTGCGCGCAGTCTCGAGTCAAAGGTTCGACTCTGTTCTACCTGTGGGCGGAGCTAATTTCCAGGCTGGAAACGTGTATGTAAAGTAAACTGAAGCTTGATATGACAATGCTGGTGCTGACAATCATCTCCAGGGAGAATTATGACCATGCAAAAGCATATTAAACGTCTAGAAACACACGACACGACCTGGTATTAAAACTCCAACATGGTGCATTAGCAGTTGTAGAAACACGGGAAATGGAGCACTCCGGGTGAAGCTAATAAAAGCCAGATTGGTTGCTGTAATCATTCGCAATCAATAATATAAACTAACACTTGACTTAAATCTCTAACTTCCAGGCTTTAGGCTTTGTTTTTGCGCCATTGTGGTATTTATCATTCTCCCGCTTTATCATAACCAGAATTGCTGTTTCCTTCCTCTGGTTACGGTGCGAATTTTCCAGGCTCTATTTTTAGCGCCAGAGCTCCGCCTTGTGAAGTTTCCATCCGATTCTGCTGAACGTGCATAAACATTACACTGAGCATGCTGACTTGGTGCATTAATGATGAGACCTACTGTAGTGTATTTTGTATGAATGCACAGGCTGAATGACGATTACAGTAGAGGATCCGATGAGAAGTGCAGTAGAGTTTGTTTTTCCGTGTGAAGCTGTGATCTGCAATGAACGTTTTTCACTTATACCTGGAATCGTGACCAGTGTGTATGGGAGTGTATGCGATTTGTGAAACACTTCCTATCTCCCTTATGCTAAACTCAGACTTTATACATCCCTCTTAAGGCTTAGGTCACTGATGTATCGAAAAACAAGCACGTTAAATACATACTGAAATGAATTTATATTACACACACTTTGATTCTATTTATTTCAACTGTCAAATTCAAAACCTCCAGAGTTAAAAGTCGCACTTTCTACAATGCTTCTTAACTTGTAATCCAGATATCTTGAAAAATCTGTAAATCAGTATTATTCTCAATA
The DNA here is from genome assembly GCA_011419295.1 of Clarias macrocephalus. Taxonomy (NCBI): domain Eukaryota; kingdom Metazoa; phylum Chordata; class Actinopteri; order Siluriformes; family Clariidae; genus Clarias; species Clarias macrocephalus. The sequence goes on from JAAGKR010000260.1 coordinate 200,408, forward strand.
TCCTCAACACAGACGCTTGTATTGCTACAAAACTTGTTTGTTTGTTTTTTGTTTGTTTTTCAAAATTTCAGACCATTAAGTTTTTTTTATGCTCAGTCACTTCCTCACACAGGGTCACGGGGGGACCTGAAGCCTATCCCAGGAGACTTGGAGAACCCAAGGCTGGCTACACCCTGGACGGGGTGCCGATCCATCACAGCAAGCTCTGCTCCGTTTCCTTAAACGACAACTCAGAATCTCCTTTTAACAAAGTCGTTAAAGAAAGATATTTGTAAATAAGCTGATACTTTTACCATAAAGCGACATCTCAACCATTTGGAAGAGGGTAATATTCTGGTGTCGTCGTCTCATCCGTCTATACCGCTTTATCCTGTATGCAGGTTTACGGGGATGGGGCTTGGAGCCAATCCCAGGAGACTTAAGGCCCATGGCGAGGAACACCCTGGACAGGGTGCCAATCCATCGCAATGCACACACAGATACACACACTCACACACTACAGGCAATTTGGGAACACCAATTAGCCTAATTAGCCTCCGGAGTACCCGGAGGAAACGCACCAAGCACGAAGAGAACATGCAAACCCCACGCACACAGACCCGAGATGGATATCAAGTCCTTGACGTTAAAAGTGCAAGGCGACAGTGCTGACCACTAAGCCACTGTGCTGGTACATTTTTTACACAATGATTGTGTGATTTTTTTCTTTCTTGGAGCAATAATAAGAACAAACCTAAAAAGGATGGTTAAGATGTGTTAAGATGTTACTATGGGAATGCATTAGTGCATTAATATGTACTTTGTAGCTGTCAGAGCTGCTGGTATAGGAAATGAATCAACACCTTCTGACTAATCAAAATGAAGAATTTAGTAGCGCTATTACTGTATATAAAATAGATGAACCATATCACATTTCCATTTAGCAGGGAGAGTGGAAACAAAAAAAAACTTTTTATTTAGGAATAATACATTTTGGACAAGCAACATTTAATAAAACATTTACAGTTAATGCAAATGATGTCTCGGTGTTACAGATGCCAAAACGCTGGAAAGAAAAGAAGATTAGCTTAAGAATGCTTTTATTGCTTTTATTTTTACGAGGGCAAATAAATGACTTTAAAATAACAGTTCCTTTAACGTTGCATTTTTGCTCTTCCAGGATTATGAAGACTTCTTCTTGTCTAAGGAAGACAACACAGTGTTTTCTTTTCTTGGCCTCAACTCTCAAGCCTCAGGGAAGGTACAGAAACACACACACACACACACACACACACACACACACACACACACACACACACACACTCTCTCTCTCTCTCTCTAACACACAGCACTCATCTTATGTGATCTTCCATCATCTCTCATTTCACTCATTGCTTTGCATCCTGGAGCGCTTTGTGACTTTATTCTTCCCGACAAGCTCTCGGCTTCTTCAGTAGAATCTAATATTAAAAAAAGAAACTGAAAAAAAAAAAACTTAAATCACCAGATTGACCCAATCCCCTCTCTACCCCTTAAAGACGGTGATTAAGCTTTAATAGACATGATATTTGGTTCTGAATGTCAGATGGTTTCATAAGAGAATGCAATGATGAGAAGAATTCAATTTCCCAGAATGTCTGTTTGTAACCTGTCTGGGACCAGTCTGTCCCAGCAGAGACTCATGCGCTGTGCTGCACAGTGTACTGCTGCAATATAACTAATAACTGTTGCACCGTAGATTGAGTAAGTTATATGATAAGTTATATTCCAATATGTATTTAATTCCATATTCTACTGAGAAGAACTCTGGATTATCATCGTAACTCTAAACCGGAATCTGATTCTGCAGGATGCTGATTCTGAGGCTGTGCGAATCGAGCTCCAGCACTGAAGCACCCATGGAGCTTCCCGGATTGTGTTCATTCTGTTTTCACGAGAGGATGAAGTCATCACTGCCGGCTATGCGTCTGCACGATAGACAAACCTCGTTCCCATCAAAGAGACATATTTAGACTAACGAGACACATGATGTTTGTGTTGTTTCAAGACATTTCTTATATAGCAATCACACTGACACAGCTTGTATAATGTGTGCATCACTACGGGTTGTTTTTTTTTTGCAATCTATGACAATCACTGTGATGTTTCTGTGTTCCCCTATTCAGTACGTGATATATTTTATATGCTCTATATCTGTGAGTGGTTTTGTTGATTTTGTTAACGTCAGCATTAGTTTTTAAAAATTGGACTTTGAATGAGCCAAAGATGAAAAACATGTTTGCCTTCTAGTGCTCTGCTGTCCCTATGTCTTCGATGTCTGTTTAAAATCGGGACGAAATCCACGACAGGAAAGACGACTGAAAAATCTCACTGCTCTGTACTTCCACTGCCACACATATACTGTACACTTTAAAAGAGGCACACAAAACCTTAACTTTATTACGATTTTCCTGGTTTGGAAAACGTAGTTATAGCCTTACCTCTGACTGTTACAAAATTCTGACACTGGAGACGCCTTACAAAAAAAAAAAAATAATTCAATAAATGTCTCCGCACATCAAGCTTCATTGTATCAATTTTTTTTATCCACATCTTCACATCCATAATACAAGGCTCTAGTTAACCCTGTAATGTTCTGCTCAACCTTTTGGTAGAGCACATTGTGAGTCTCTGCATCATAATGAAAAAATGTGTTGAACTTCACCTGATTGAGCCATCTCTACCACTTGGTTGAGGTATAGAATGATAGGTAAAAAAAAAAATTTTTTTTCTTGTTGTTGTTTCGGTATTATAAATATATAATAGTAAGTTCTTTTAATGCTTTGTCATACCATGATAAATTGATTTAATATTCAAACTTCAATATTTGTACTGTTGCACCACCACAAAAAAATGAGCAAATTTATTATTATTACTTGTTTATTATTATTAGTAGTAGTAGTAGTAGTAGTGGCGGCACGGTGGTGTAGTGGTTAGCACTGTTGCCACCAGGGTCTGGGTTCGATCCCCGGCCAGGTTTGATTCCCATCTCTGTGTGCATGGAGTTTGCATGTTCTCTCCCCGTGCTTGGTGGGTTTCCTCCGGGTACTCCGGTTTCCTCCCACAGTCCAAAGACATGTAGGTTAGGCTAATTGGCGTTCCCAAATTGCCCGTAGTGTGTGAATGAGTGAGTGTATGTGTATGTGTGTGTGTCTGTGCCCTGCGATGGATTGGCATCCTGTCCAGGGTGTACCCTGCCATGTGCCCGTAATCCCCTGGGATAGGCTCCAGACCCCCCGTGACCCTGAATACAGGATTAAGCTTTATAGATGATGAGTGAGTGAGTGAGTGAGTACTAGTAGTAGTAGTAGTAGTATATTTTTTAAAAATATAAATATTGATACTTTTACCATAAAGCCACATTTCAACCATTTGGAAGAGGCCTATATACTAGAGTTGTAAGGGTTGAGGTGTTGCTATGAACATGTATTCAAGCAATAGTGCCTTAATATAAACCTTGTAGCTGTCAACACTTTCAGAGCTGCTGTCATAAGAATTTAATCAACACGTTCTAAGAAATCAGGGTGAAGAATCTAGTACAGCTATGGCACACTGTTGTTTAGATATATCGCATTGACATTTTGCATGAAAAGTGAAGACAAAAATACATTTTGTAAAACATTCAAAGTTGCACACAATTAGTGCCGTATTTTGCCGGTTTTAATATGTGACTGCATTAATCAGGAATTATAAACACTTTAACACAAAGGTGATGCATGCAGGGGATTTGTGATGAATGGCTTTATAAATAATTCAGCAACCGTTTATAAATGGTCTAATTATCACTATGTTGCCTTCTCAGCTTTCCAGATATACTCATGCATATATTGGAGACAAATGTGTAGATTTTCCTCTGCGATTTGCGATGCATGTTGAAATGATATGAGATTACATGGGAATTGTAACCCACATTCTAACTTAAAAGCAATGACAGCATCAGAAGAAGATAGATTACATAAATTAGATGAAACAAGCGCAGTGGAGGAACAGAATTCTCTTAGTCAATATCTGGAACAAATTTAACTAGATACAGAAGAAAAAAAAAACTTCCAAAGAAGGCCATAGAAGGTGTTTGATTCCATTCTGATATTTATCTGGGGATGTACAACATTGTCATGTCCAAGACCAGGACTAACCAAGTCCACTAAGGACAAGATTTTACTTAAACCAGTTAAGTTCATTCCTTCATTGTGCCAGTGATAAAGCTGTTTTCTATATAACAGAATTATTAATTGTCCAATTTTGTGCTGGAAAAGGCAATGGAGGCTGAGACTAACATTAAAATAATAATAATAATAATAATAATAATAATAATAATAATAATAATAATAATATAAAACTTGTTGTAGCAGTATTTCTGGAGGAATTATCATCCTGGAACACAAGAACATCATTAAATAGTTTTCGCACCACATCATGTGCATGGTCTTGTATACATCATATTCATTGGACCAAATGATTTACACAAGCTTGCCCAAAATAAAAATAAAAAAAATTTAGCAGACACTGTGGGTAAATGGGGCCTTTCTTTCAGGGTGTAAATATGACAAAATAAGGTATACGATGAGGCAAGAATGTAAGTGAAGACTTGACCATCACTCCTCCTGTATGTGCGGACCTCACCAAACTGAGCAGAAGATCAAGATTTTACTTCACCCAAATATTCCAGCTAGAACATGCAAACTCCATGCACACAGACCCGAGGTGGGAATTGAACCTGGATCCTGGAGGTGTGAGGCGACAGTCCTAACCACTAAGCCACCGTGCCGCCTTGCATCAAACCATATAGCTTATTAAAGCATCAGGTTTTTATTCAGCAGGGTTTTTTTTTTATTCCAGCTTTTGTAGCTCACATTGTGCAATATTTGTTGAAACTGGGTCAAAGAGGTGCTCATTCAGATCTTTGGTTATGTTTGTGGTTGTACTTTCAGCATGTGTCAGTGACCTTCAATTCATAACCACTGTTTTCTTTTTTTTGCCACATACCACCATGACTTGAACACTGTTCAAGTGGAAACGTTAAACCATTCCTCACACACACATTCTGTGACTGATGCATTTAGATGTTCAGCCAAAAATGTCATCTTCATCTTCAAATTCTATACTGTTTAACCTGGGTAGAAGGTCACGGGGGCTTGGAGCCTGGGAACTATGTCGTGGGAACTATGGGAGATACATTACATTTTGCATAAACTTTAAAGGATTATTCATAGAAAAGCATCTTTCAAGCCTAACATGTCAAATGAATTCACAAATGAATGCAAAAAAATATTATATAATAATGCTATTGATTATTCCAAAGTATTTTAATGATTATATTTTAGAGTTAGTTGTAGTTGTTGCAGTTATATGTGGGTATAGTATAACTGGGAAAATATTTTCCAGTAAGAGATTATTAAACTGAATAACAAATACTGTACAATACTATAAAACTTCATTTCTAGACATTTTTAATAATTTAAAGCTGATATTTGTCTTATTGTATGGTGGACTTATGGTGGTGCTTAGCATCGTTGCAGGCACCTCCAGGGTCTAGGTTCAATTCCCGCCTCGGGGGTCTGTGTGCATGTTCCTCCTGTGCTTGGTGGGTTCCCTCTGGGTACTCCGGTTTCCTCCCACAGTTCAAAGACATGCAGATTAGGCTAATTGGCGTTCCCAGATTGGATAGTGTGGGAATGTGCGTGTGAATGTTCCTAGATGGGTGGATAAATAAAATAAGGAAAATTACCAACACAATAAAACAAATTTAAGCTTGAAAAGAGTAATGAATTTTATATATATATGAATTAAATGGTTTTAAATTTGTCTTTTAAAAATAATGTATTGAGGGATATAGATTTGGCAAATGGAAATATGTTAAATATAGTTAAATCTATCTATTATTTTTATTTATAACATCTATTTCTATACATTTTACTCATTTCTTTTGGCAGGTTATTTTGCTTATTTCTAAAGATAAATGCTTAAATTTGAAAAAATAAAAATACAACATTTTTAAGCTTTAAATTAGGAGAATATACTTAGGAATAGGTATAATAACTTTATTATAGAGAACACCAGGTCAATTTGACTATATGGAAGTTTTTCCACATGGGACATATTATTTGCCACAGTCACAGTGACTCACGCTTTGCTCTCTGCTCTCAGAGGATGAATGAAATCTAAAAAAGACTTTAAATAACTCAAAACGACATCTGGCTAATGTCTAATGTCACAAATCTAACATTTGCTTCACATGGGATATTTAGAGAGAATGAGATGGAACGAGTATTTCAGGAACAGTAATCTATTACATCAGGGCGTTGTTTTGTGGTGAATCCTTGCCATCTTCTTGGTCCGTGTGAATGAGGGTCACTCAGCGGGGAATTGACCCAGAGGCCGTGAGAAACTTTCTTACCCCCTAAATCCTACAGAAATTCACCAGCAGGTGGCAGTACACACCCTCTAGCCAGGATATCTCAGGTTCTGATCTCCACCAGGTGTCAGGTGTTTAATACACCCTCATCAGAGTTATTATATTTATACTGTATGTGTTGTGCTCTTAGAGTTATTAGAATGTCTAACTGATGAGTTGAAGAGGTTTAATCCATGTCTCAATGACTCCAAGACACGCAGCCTTTAAATAACATCATTTTGGTCCCTGAAGGGTTTTGTTATGGGAAAGTTTATAAATAAATAAATCAGTGGGTCAAATAAATAAAATAAAAAAATCTGTATATTACTGAAAATCATATTTTAATTCATTTGTAAAAAAAAAAAAAAAATAAATGAAATAATAATAAAAAAAAAAACAATGTATTCTCAATTATTCTTGAACATTTTTAGTACTGGGAATTTGTCCTTTTTTTACACTGTATTGTATCTCTTAATGATTTTATTCATTCATTTGAACACTTTTTGGAATAATGTGACTTTACTGTACAGCATTTTGGTTGCAACCGATCCGGCTCTGCAACAGGGATCTAAGAGATGTCGTACGCTGGGACGTACTGAGACAAGACCTGTGTGGAATCTGTTGCTGCGCATAAATGTACAGTAGTGCGTTTATTCTTCAAATTGCATTCTCTTAGCAACTCCATGGAAAAAGAAGTAACCTGTATTGTGATGTGAAAACCAGCATGATATTAATGTGCAGATCACTTATCATTTTAGAAGTTCAGCAACCATGACTCGACATGACAAACTAGAGATTAGTTTTCTCCTAATTTAGCTTATTTTCTGGAATGGGCAAAACCCTGAGAAATTATATTTAACAGAATGTTTCAATGCTTGCTGGGTTTCCTCCGGGTACACCGGTTTCCTCCCACAGTCCAAAGACATGAAGGTTAGGTTAATTGGCGTTCACAAATTGGCCGTAGTGGTTGAATGAGTGTGTGAGTGTGTATATGTGTGTGTGCCCTGAGATGGATTGGCACCCTGTCCATGGTGTACCCCGCCTTGTGCCCTAAGTCTCCTGGTATAGGCTCCAGGCCCCCAAGCGACCCTGAATACAGGATTAAGCGGAGTGAGTGAGTGAGAATATTTAAATGATCTTACCTATAATTAAAAGTGGACATATCCAGGTTTTATTAACACTGTCGCCTCACACCTCCAGGGTTGAAGATTCGAGTCCACCTTCGGGTCTGTGTGTGTGGAGTTTGCATCTTCTCTGGTTTCCTTCCACAGTCCAAAGACATGCAGATTAGGTTAACTGGCATTTCCAACTTGCCCATAGTATGTGAGCGTGTGTTTGTGCTTGGATTGGCACTCTGTCCAGGGTGTACCTTGCCTGTTAGGCTTTAGAGCAGGGGTGTCCAAATCCAGTCCTGGAGGGCCAGTGTCCAACAGAGTTTGGTGCTTCTTCTTCTCAAACACAGCTGATTTAACTAATCTGTTAATTACTAGGTTCAGTGGGTGTGTTTAGGTGTTGGTGAATTACAAACCGTGGCCCTCCAGGACTGGATTTGGACACCCCTGCTTTAGAGAGTGATTGAGTAAGAACCCAGGTTTCCATAAAAGATCAGAACAATGAAGTGATTACTTTTAAAGGTACTCAAGTATTTAAAAAGTTTAAAAGTAAATGGTTTAAACTGCTGAACTTAAGTGTTTGTTCAAATTATATGGAGTCCATGTTTTCAATGGAGGCAAAGGAAACAAGTCTGAACTATATTTTAATTCTCAGCACTTAAAGTTGAAGTCGTGTGGATTCAGAATATTTTTGGATATATCAGAATATCCGAATATTTTATTGCTATTTATTCATAGCAATAGCTCAACAGACATCCGGTGGCATGGGCAGGTTACCACAGATGATGATTTAACATAATAAATAATTGTTTTATTTTAATTTAAAAGTGATTGGATGCTAAAATGAGCACATTCAACTGATGGATATTATGACGAAGAAAAGAAGAAGTATGGTATGAATGCAGATCAATTCCTGCTTTCTGTTTCACCCAAATGAGGATGGGTTCCCTGTTGAGTCCGGTTCCTCTCAAGGTTTCTTCCTACTGCCATCTCTGGGGTTTTTTCCTTGCCACTGTCGCCCTCGGCTCGCTCATCAGGGACAATCTGATCTTTTTAATTCATACACATTAAATTGTTTATTTAACACAATTGTTAAAAGCGCTAAACAAAAAAAAATCGAATCGAATTGAATTGAATTGAAAAGAAGAGATCTTTGTAATGTACAGTATAATAAGCAGCTAGAAAAAGGTAAATGTGTGTTTATAATGTAATGTATGTAAGGTTATAAGTATTCATTTTATATATTCATTTCATTTAATATTGGTTATTTTTACCACATTTATTTCCTTCTCTCTCTTTTTTATTTTTTCCACACACAACAAAGAAAGTTCCTCAAAGATCCTCAAAATCAAACGAGAAAAAAGATCTCACATTGGCTTTATATTTTTACTGTAGCAAAGAAAAAAAAACACTAATCAACGCATTTGCAACACTTACTGTAGGTGTACTTAAGAAACTGAATTTAATACTCATACTATATCTGTATCAAGTCTGATATTAAAGACATCATAAAATCGACCAAATTGCCCTATACTGTATTATTATGTGTAATTTAAGTAAATATTACAAATATGTTTATATAAAGAAACAAATCCATGAATCTACATGAATCTCCTGTTGATAAATCTGACCATTTAGTTCCAATTCTAACAAGCCTCTTTTACTTTATGCATTTAATTTTTATTGCTTAAATCGCTCATCTATCAGCTACAGGAAATTCAATTTGCAAGCCTGTAAATTTGTTCATGTGGCAGGATTTGGGCTTTTATTTTAATATTTTGGCTGTTTATTGCACAAAGCCCTGAAGCTTAAGTACTGATTTTGGTTTAAAGTTTGAAGAACAACTCTGGCTTGCCGTCTTCCACCGCATCGAAGAAGGCCTGGAAGTCCTGTGATCACAGAGATGAGTAAAGCACATTTAGAGAACACACACACACATACATACAGTACAAGATAAATACACTGATTTCCTGATACTTAATTGTTTAAACGGTTTCTATTTTGCAGGTGAGAATCAGAAACAGCTGAGATTTTAACACCGGGTGTGTGGGATGGGCAGAGACTTATTCGGCTTATTGTTTCAAAGAAATGCATTAATTATGACATTTTGTCAGTGTGTGTGTGAGTGTGTGTACATAGTTGTACAATGCCGTCATTTAAGATGTGAGTAGACTTTATTAGAAGCACCTGCTTCTGTGTATTTAAAGGGTGTTTCTTTTTAAAGTGGTGCCATGTCCTATTTACTTACAGGGAGAGACATACAGTATTGTGTAACGCCTGTCAAACATTTGTAAATTATGCACACACACACTACAATTAAACCATAGACTGTATGTCACAGTGAGCTGTTTAACTACAGTATAATTAAAGGATGGAACCTGCGATAAATGTTGTTCTACAGCAGAAATATTATAGTATACTATACATTAAACTTTATATAAAAACTTGGAAAAGACCCTAATCCTATAGGTCCATGAGGTGATTAAACAGCTACTAGAACATAACTGTTAGGAACCTCCACTAGAGGTCACTGTTCATGTCTGTCTGTCTGTAGTTTTTGTTGGTCAACTCAGTTTCCCAGAAGGCACCTCAGTCAGGTGATGAGTGCTCACCTGAACTGAGGTGGCTCATTAAAGTTTCTATAAATAGCAGTTTGTTCTGGGAAACTGGGTCGAGCATTGTTGAATGTTTGTGTTCGTTTGGAATGGTGAATGTTGATTGTTTATTTGTATACCGTCATGTGGGCATTCCTTTTTCGGTCAGTACTAACTCCATTAGATACTAACCCGGTTAGGTCAGCGTCCAGTGTCTCCATATTCCGTGTAGCTACTAACCACTAACCCATCTGGTCTCTAGTCTCTGTAGCCCCTAGTCCTGTCTCTCCAGTCCTGTCTAGTCCTGTCTCTCCAGTCCTGTCTCGTCCTGTCTCTCCAGTCCTGTCTAGTCCTGTGTCTCCAGTCCTTCCCCGTCTCTAGCTCCCGCCACGTCCTGTCCAGTCTCGTCTCTAGTTCGCCTATGTGTCTTTAGTTAGCTCCAGCTCCATGTTTCCTCATCCCTAGTTCTTTGTCGGTTCCCTGTGTCAGCTCCTGGTTCCCTGTGTTCAGTTCCGTTTTGCCCTGAGCCCTAGTTTTAGTTTACGTTTGTTGTTTTGGTTCCTTTGTTGGTTTGTGTCTGTTTTGAGTTTTGTTAATAAAGACAATTTCGGTTTGCACA
>JAAGKR010000260.1:211164-244240 GCA_011419295.1 Clarias macrocephalus
TTTTCGGTCAGTACTAACTCCATTAGATACTAACCCGGTTAGGTCAGCATCCAGTGTCTCCATATTCCGTGTAGCTACTAACCACTAACCCATCTGGTCTCTAGTCTCTGTAGCCCCTAGTCCTGTCTCTCCAGTCCTGTCTAGTCCTGTCTCTCCAGTCCTTCCCCGTCTCTAGCTCCCGCCACGTCCTGTCCAGTCTCGTCTCTAGTTCGCCTATGTGTCTTTAGTTAGCTCCAGCTCCATGTTTCCTCATCCCTAGTTCTTTGTCGGTTCCCTGTGTCAGCTCCTGGTTCCCTGTGTTCAGTTCCGTTTTGCCCTGAGCCCTAGTTTTAGTTTACATTTGTTGTTTTGGTTCCTTTGTTGGTTTGTGTCTGTTTTGAGTTTTGTTAATAAAGACAATTTCGGTTTGCACACCCCTCTGCGTTCATGCCTACCATATATGCCCACGGCAACTACATCCGCCGGTCTAGCCAGAACCACCAGCTAGACCCATGACAGTAACTGGCTGTTCTACCATGTTGTACTACACAATAAGGCATGTATTGTACCTGCTTCTAATTTTCGATATTCAAAAATGGATGCCGGGGAAAGAGTTTGTAGAAAGAGTTGCTGTAAAATGTTTAAAGCTAAAAATAATCTGATTAGCTTTAATGTAATCAGTGATATTATTATTATTATTATTATTATTATTATTATTATTTCAGGTTATTCAGACATACATGTCTGCCTGTTCTTCTGTACGGCAGAACTCTCTGCCTAGTTTATTAATACAAAGAAATAAAATCTTGTAAGGTTGAGTATCTCGAGTGAATCACGAATGAGAAATAGAATTAGATCCAAAGAAGATCTGACTCCAGTGTGTTAAAATTCACCTATACTACTAATAAGCTACTAATACTTGCTCAATGTAAATAAACACCTGGACCAATAGATATTAATTAGAAAATCTAAACTGAATATTTGTACAGGGATTAGTTCATATTTTCACACATAGAGCAAGTAGCTTATTTTAAAGTAGATTATTAAATCGGACACATAACTGTTCATATTATCGCTTTTATTCAACACTTTGATGTTTATTATAGTGCAGATTAAACTTCAGCCGGATATCTACAGTAAGTGCTGCAATAAATCCCATCAAGCCAGTTTTGCATGATGCTCTGATATAACTGCTCATAAATTGACTTCTACACAACATTTTGATTTTAGCGCGTAACACTGGGCTCTCAGTTCAGGTATTGTACACGCCCTCACGCTAGACTTCTGCGCATATGTTTGCTCTAATGTAGGAGCTTCACATTACTGCTTGCTATTTCTATTCCGTAATGAACATGATGAACTTCTGTCTGCATACACAAAAATAAATAAATATAATATCTAAATAAATAAATAAATAAATAAATAAATAAATAAATAACTCACCCCACAGTATGCATTTCCATTAAAGACCTGAGGAGGCATGGCGTTGGGGTTCCCTGCCTTGTGCCTCATCTCATCTTTGAATTTAATATTCTGACTGATGTCCTTGGCAAAGTACTTGATGTTTTTCGAATCAAGGAACTGGAAAATTTTGTTCTGCTGGTTCTTTACCTGAGGGGACATTCAGTTCCTTTTATTTTTAGTTCTATTATTTTGAAAGCTCATATAGTTTTTCCAGTTTAAACTGTTTATATATACTGTATCATGCACATTAAAAATAAAATCAACAAAAAAAAAAAACAACAACAACAACAACAAAAAAGTAGCAGAAAAGGGACCATTTAAGTAAGGTAATACATAACAGGCGAAGATGCAGTGATTTCTTAAACAGCCATCTGTTTCAAGATAACATTTAAATATAATGACTTGCATTAAGCCAAGAAAACAACTAAGGAGATTGCTGGAATGACTGGAATTGGGTTAAGAACTGCCCGACACATGGTTAGTGCTGATGGTTAGTGCTGAACCATCAACGTCACAGAAGAAATGTGGTGAATAGAGATCACTTAAACTGTTGAGGAAGTTGCATTGTAAAAACAAAAAGCTATGTTTAACAGTGAAAGTAAGCACAATGCGAAGAGAACTCACAGGATTGAGATCTAAACAACTGTGTGTCAATAGGAAAACCACTTGTTAGTAAGACTGATCAGGAAAAAAACGCATCAGTTTGCTAGGGAGCATAAAAAGATTGGACTTCAGAGTCTAGATTGAGCCTATTCCAGAGCGATGGGCGTGTCAGGGTAAGAAGGAAAGCGCATGAAGCCATGCACATCACGCATAGTGTCCACTGTACAAGCCTCTGGAGGCAGTGTTATGATCTGGGGTTGCTTCATTTGCTCAGGTCTAGACTCAGCAACGTCATGTGGCAATAAAATGAAGTCAGCTGACGACCCGAATGTACTGAACGACCAGGTCATCACATCTATGGCTCAACGGGCTTTAAAAGACATCCCATAAACGAAACATTTTTATTTTTACTTATGGTCCCAAAATATTTATCCTGGGATGAAAAAGTATAAAATTAACTGTTTTTTTCTTTTTTTTTTTTTTTTTTAAAATATCAGGTCAAAACAATAAAAGATATGCAATGACAGTCGGGGGTTAAACAAGTTGGTTAGGAAAAATACATCAGTGGTTCTTTTCAAAGGAAATGTTAATAGGATCACAGATAGAAAATGCAAAAATGCAGTTACTTTGCGATATATATAATGCTATAATATATTTGTGCTTTATTAAACAAGAGTCATTTTCTCTTATTTCTGTTAGTTAAGTGCAAAGTGACAAGCAGGATAAAACTGAAGAAAAAACCGAAAGCTTTGGAACCTGATCTAGTTATGCTGAGTGTACAGATAAGATACGAGATAGTTGGACAGACAAAAAGCACTAAGCTACTATTGCATTGCGTTCTTTAGGCAGAGATGAAGCTAATGTAGGAAAGCATTGCAATAAAATAAAAATAAATAAAGTGGACTGAGAATTTCACTACAGTACCAAGTTAGTCGATTATAAAGATTAATGTACAACTCGTTCAAGGTGGAGTATTCCTTCAGCTCTTCCAGTAAATAGTGCTGAACTAGATTCAACCTAGGTTTGCTGAACTGGCTGTTTTCTGACTTGGAATTTCCCCTCTTTTAATGACTGCTGTCAAAATGGAGCAGATTCCATGCATACGGGTTCACACTTTCCATTTCGCACAGATCTGACAAAGCAATGCAAAGCAAAACTATGATCCTTCAGGTACAATATCAGACATGAGGAATGAATGAGGCTTAAAGAAATTAAAAAATTCTTTAAAAACATCATACAAGATTGGAAAAGGAGAACAGCCTAAAATATACAAATAATAATAAAAGAATTCTCATAAATAAAAGGAACGAACGTAGTGTAAGTATGTTACCTCTCTGCAGCCACTGACACTGCTGAAGTAGATGGTAATAGACATGGTAGTACGAATAGTACGACAATGTGAGAACTGTGGCAGACTAAAGTGTTGGTGTACTATAGGTGTGTGAAGGTGTGTGTGCTTGTGAATACACTACCTGCACCAGGACCAGAGAGGCAGGTTCTGACATGATTACCACCTGACAGCCACACCTTTCTCTCTCTCTCTCACACACACACACACACACACACACACACAAACACCCACACTAGTCTCATAATATATGTCTCAGCTTGACTGCATGGAGGTAATTAGCCTACCGGTATGTACAAGTAATAGATATGTGACATTTTACACATTTAACACTTAGTCTTTTTTTTTTTTTTTTTGCAGGGGATTATATATAGAAATAAAATTAGTTTCAACTCTCATAACTGTGTTGCACAATCAAAAGTCCCGGTGTGACTCGAACGCCCCTCATAAAAACAAAATTCAACAACACTTGTTTGGAATATGTATTATAATAGAAATTTTGTTCACCTTCTGGAATCTGTCTCTGTCTTAGGGTTACTTTTACTACAAAACTGTACTATTATCCATAACGTGAAAATGTCCTGGATTGCTATATTTTGTCATATCATCTCACTATGCTGCAGATGTTCTAGTAGACATTTTCCAGTAAAAGAAAGTTTTGTATTCTATACCCTGCCAGTGCTCTGAGGCAGCAAACTAACAGGATCAACGTGTACTCGGTGGAACCTGTATTGGTAGTGGAACCTGACGGACGACTGAATATGTCTGAGAGGGGCAGAAAAACAAACCAGTGAACAATATGCACAGCACTTCTTACTGATATACTCTTCTACTACTCAGTCCTCGTCCATGACGTCAGTTTTTTTTTTTTTTTTTTGTCACATGGACTTTACAACACCATAAGGACATTGGTGTCTCAGTGGTAGGTTTTGCACCTGCCATATGGAAGGCCTGGTTTTGATTTCCACCCATTGCCCAGACACCAGCCACTGGATGCAGTTCCGGTCATAAGCCCGGATGAAAATAGGAGGGTTGTGTCAGGAAGGGCATACAGTGTAAAACCTGTGCTAAGTTATGTGCGCTGTGACATCCTCAGGACGGGAGCAGCTGAAAAACAAACAACAACAACTTTACAACACCATGAAAATTATTATTATTATTATTATTATTATTATTATTATTATTATTATTATTTATATAAATCTTTTATATTTCTATTATATATTTCTTCATTGTCCCTGGAGCAGATAGGAATGAACAGTGGCAGCTTTGACGTGCTGGGGCTTAAACCTTTAACCTTACAAACGGTAACCGGGAGTCGTAACTGTTTAAACCACCAGTGGAGGCCTGGAGTTTGCATGTTCACCCTGTGCTTTTTGGGTTAGCTGAGAATGCTCTGGTTTAGACATGATTTGTTGAACTGTAAGCTGTTCCAGTTTGCCTGTAGGATATAACTGTGTGTGTGTATATGTGTGTATGTGTGTGTACTGTGTGTGTGCTTGCGCCCTGCAGCAATGGAGAGTCAACACTTTTCATTACAGTATATGTATAAGGATATCAGCACATGGATAGACATGCATTGCCTGTGGGGTATGACTGTGTGTCAATTAATTCAAAATGTTCAGGCCCAGAGTGAGAACCGGTAAACTATTGTAACTTCTTAATGGACTAAATGTCTTAATGTGTGCTTTTTTTTTTTTTACAACCATTTCTGTTTATATTATTTGTTTAATGGCGTTCAACAGCATGGTGTCTCAGTGGTTAATGTTGGCTTGCACTTTCAGGGTCCCTGGCATCTGTGTGCATGGAATTTGCCTGCTTGCTGGGTTTCCTTCCAAAGTTCAAAGACAGGCAAATTAAGCTAGTGTGTGCATGTTGACCGGAGGTCCTACCACGGTTGTAAAAAAAAAAAAAAAAGAAGAAGAAAAAAAGTGAATATATATAATGTAAAGCCATGTGACCATGGTTGTAAAATGAAAACAAAGTGGTGATCACTATCGGCCACCATGGTCCCTGGTTGTACTACAGAGGTTCCTAGATGGATGGATGTACACAGGATGAACTGCATGGAAAATTAATTAATTGAAAATGTTTAGTGTTTAGGACCAGAGTAAACTATTGTAACTTCTTAAGTGAGTAGATGTCTTATTTTGTGCTACCCCACCCCAACCATTTCTGTTTATATTATTCTTATAAAGAAAGAAGAATAAGAATAAAAGTTAATCACTGTGAGGAGGAACAGCATAGAGCGCCGCCTGGTGCCGAAAACCTAGAATTACGATTTAAATATTATAACCCTATTTTTAAACCTAATTTAATAAACGAAAACTGAACCACAAAAATCTATAAATACAAACGAAGAGCAAATATATAGAAACAATATAGACTTTTACAGAAATATTTATCATCCAGCCAGAACATTACAATCAGGCACTTCTGCGGGACACCTCCAGGTCCTTTTACCGTTAAAACAATGTGGTCGCGTGTGTGACGTCCTCTTTTCCCCGCCGTCAGAGGGACGTTTGGGTGAGTTCCTCTGTTCTCTGAGACAATCCGTTGTAAATAACCAACATCCTTTATTCAAACTGCTTTAAAGTTTATCACAAGGATTAAGTACTGACATGGCGGTGTTTGTGTGTGTTCATTTTAGAATTTTAAGTCCAACATCCATCGCAAGTCTACAATGGCCGAGGAAGGGTAAGCGTGACTGCAGCTCCGCCGGCGCTCGCGCCATCAAACCACTCTGTACAGTGGGGTAGAAAGCGCTCGTGCGCTTCATGTCTTGTTATAATATGTGTCCATAAAGTCATATGTAGTTATTAAATAAGTGCATAGTAGACAGTAGTAGCTGGTTAACTTGCTCATTAACTGCCACCTGATCCTTGTGGGAAGACGACTAGTTTACTCCAGTTAACTAGAAAGGTTTCACAAAGAATAATCTCTTCCTTTTTTTCTTTTTTTTTAAACGTACATCATTGAACTATTGAAATATTTAAGTTTTATAGAAGTATACTGATATTAATTGTAAGGTTTAGGGCTAATGTTTTATAAATGAAATAATACATAAAATGTACCCTATACAAAAGCTTTGCAAAAAAATGAACAGAGCTTGAAACAAGTTTGTAGAACATTATTTTGTAGACTTGCAATTTAAACATGTAAAATTGTTGGTTTTCAAATTGTGAAATGTGAAGTTGGAGGTGTTTTCATTGATGCTAATATTGAAAATTATTGCCCCATCTGTATAAAACTGCATCATGGGAACCTGTCTAACCTGATTTGGTCTGATTGGCCAGTTTCCTCTATTATAGCTCAGTGGTTGAGGCATTTGCCTGCTGACCAAAAAGACCCAGGTTCAGACTTGAACTTTTTCTAGCAGTGCCAAATCATGATTTTCACAATGTCAAAGCTGTCTTTTCTTAACATTAAAATGTGTCGCAGATTAGAGATGGTGGAGAAAAAAAAATCAATTCAGTGATGTATTGGTTATTTTGTGTGGCGATACGATTTCAGAACTTTAACCTGTTTAAACCTTTTAACGTGTTTATGGTGCGAGTTCATTCAGTCCTCGGCTGCTGTGATGACTTTCTTGGTCTTTAGTCGGATACCCCTTCACTCCCTTCATGAGTGAGACCTTCAGTCTGAGCGCCGCTGGACAGCCTTGCTGTAAATCCACAGCGCTGTTGCGTTCACCTTGTAAATATTCCCCTGTCCTGTTTGTTCACAGCATTGCTGCTGGAGGTGTGATGGATGTGAACACCGCCCTGCCCGAGGTGCTCAAGACCGCACTCATCCACGATGGACTCGCCCGTGGAATCCGGGAGGCTGCCAAGGCTTTGGATAAGTAAGGAGCTCTGTGTTGAGATGGTCAAATGTACTCAAACTGCATCTATGATGATAATTTGGCTCCCTCTACTGAAGTCTCTTGAGGATAACTGCCATTTGTTACCCAATTTCTTTCTGAGGTGCTGCAGATTAGGGTTCAGTGGAGCGGTCAGAGGTTAGTGTCTCACTGTATTTTGTTCTCCCCCACCAGACGCCAGGCTCATCTGTGCGTCCTTGCTGCCAACTGCGACGAGCCCATGTACGTCAAGCTGGTGGAGGCCCTGTGCGCCGAGCATCAGATCAACCTCATCAAGGTACGACTGCCGAGCTGTGTTTCCTCCTACAGGAGATGTTAGTGTGTCGGTGATGACAACTTGGCTCCCTCTTCTGAATTCAGTGAGGAAATTGCCATTGTTACCCAAATGTTTCTGAGACACACTGATGTGGCATGTAGATGCAGGTGAACATTCAAAAGCTGATGGTTTAGCGGGTCTGTAAAGCTTTTGTACTGTATCTTTTACGCTTTTCTTACCTGTATGTTGGTCATAAATTGCATGCACATTAACTTTGTTTGCAATTGGTGTACTTGGCAAAGTACAGCTGGACTGTGTCCATGTCCTAAGGATAGAGTTGTGGGAATGACCAAAAGAAACCACAGTAGGCAGATTTATTGAATTACAGTATTGTATTCCTGAGATTTTTGTAAGCCAGAAGATATTTTAAAACTGATTATTTAAGTCTTCTCCTGAGGATCTGTCTTTCCTTCCTGCTACTGTTTAATTGCTAATTATTAGGGATACAAACTTCACAAGTTGATTTTGATATTTGGTGATGCTCAAATTATTTGATGCTATTTTCACATTAGGACCCAGGAATGGTTTCTGAGAACACTTGACCCCAAATTCTGGTTCACTTTGATCAGTGATAACTTAATTATTCCAGGCTTGAGTGCCGAGTCTACTTGAAGAGGTGGTTTCGGGCATTGATCGAATCACGTATTAAAGACGGTCATACCCGAGCACGGAAATAGTTGTTTGGACGCAACGACTGTGCTGACTGTCTCCTCCGAATCCTCTGACCTACACACCCATATCAGAAAGTTTCTCCTGCCCTTTTTTCCCTTATTTTTAAAAATACATTATTTCATTTTTTTTGTATTTGCAGTTCCTTTATAATCCTAAGGGTGCTGTGGACTAAACCTTGCACATGTTGGCAGGCAGCGGCCCAAGAGTTTGGAGTAGAAAGTCCTTTTCCACAGTGTATCTTATGCTTCAATTAGACCTTTGTTAGACGCTGATTGACTTAAATTTAGCTCCTTCAGATTATCAGTCTAAATAAATGAATGCAGTTTACTTTGAAAACTAAAGCTTGTGTAGAATTTCTCGGACATGCACTGACATTGCTCCTCTGTTTTGTCCCTACAGGTAGACGACAACAAGAAGCTTGGTGAGTGGGTTGGTCTGTGCAAGATCGACAGAGAGGGCAAACCTCGCAAGGTGGTGGGCTGCAGCTGTGTGGTCGTTAAGGTGAGGGAACCTATTTATTTAGCTCAATTATTTGTGAATTCTAACCAGTGAGCCTAATCTAAAAAGGCTGCTGAGGTGTAAGACGTGACTGCTGGTGGCTTTAGAGCGCGTTTGCATTAGCCAGAACGAGTCCAGACCCTGGCTTTCTGTGCCATGTGTCTGTTTTATGTTTTCTTACTGGCGAGAGAGAACGAGCCTGGATCACGAGCCTCAAGATCCGTACCTGGTCTATGAGGCCCCCAGAAGGGCAACAAGCTGCTTTTATTACTTAAGTTGTTAATTGGAATAGTAAGAAGCATAGCGGTTGTAGTCTGTTAATGCGTAACTCTGCATATGTGAAGGTTGCAGCTTTGTCTATGTATAGAATGATTTTCAGGATTTTTCTTTTCCTGCTGGAATCAGAATTGCACCCAGTCACGCTCTAGTTTTTTATTGACAGATTTATGTTAAATGCTAGTCCTGTCCTTCATGGGAGAGACCAGTCTGGAGCTGTATGATTTAATCCATCTTTTGTTGGTCAGTTTTTGCTTCAGAATAATTCACAATTTTATTATTCAGGTAAACATGCAAATGTTAAATAAATTAAAACCAATTCCTTAACTATACAGCTTTTGCTAAAAACAAAGACCAACTTTTCAATTTTTCCATTTAATTAAATTTTTTTTGGTGATGCATTACTGCCACCTACTGGACTGGAATGTGCAACTCTACTGCTAATCATGTCATGACCTATAATTGTGAAGTTCAGATGTTAAGTTCATGAAGTGGACTTGATTGGATTTGTATTTGAAATGTATGCCTTGTATATTCACAAGCTTGAATTTTCTTCTGCAGGACTACGGCAAAGAGTCTCAGGCCAAGGATGTCATCGAAGAGTACTTCAAGTCCAAGAAATGAAGAACTAAATAAAAGCCTTTTGAAAACATTTCATGTGAAGTCTCTTGATTTTAGCTATTTCTGATGACTTTAATAGGAGCTAATCTATATACCTGTAGATGGACATGCTGCATTTAGAACTGTAAAATGTACAGATGTGTTTTACAAGGTAATATGACTGGTGCAGCATTAAGCAGCTGGTCTATTGTCTGACTTGCTGTGGCAAATGTATGTCCTGAATAATTCTTATTTTTTACATTTGATTGACCTTGGTATGAAGTCACTCTTGTACAGTACTTTAAGCCTTTATTTGTCACATGTACATTTCAGCACAGTGAAATTTTTTCTTCACATATCCCAGCATAACTGGGGTCAGAGCGCAGGGTCAGCCATTATACAGACGGGGTTAAGGACCTTGCTCAAGACCCAACAGTGGCAGCCTGGTGGAGCTGGGGTTTAGACCGATCAGTAATTCTGTGCCTCAACCCTCTGAGCCACCAATATTTAATAAACTAATAAGCCTTTGTAATGTGAAGTTGGATGTATAGTAGCTGTGCGCAGTGTAACTTTTTTTTTTTTTTTTGGTCAGTTTTACAATGAAACCGCCACCTCAGGAAAGGATGTGATGTATTCAGATGAGTGCACTAATGGTCCGGACAGCGTGTATGACGCAGTAAAGCAAATTTGTGGAAACAAACTGGGATGAGCTTGCCGAGTTCTATACTTGTCGTGTAGAACACTAATACTTGTAGTGTTGGTACCAGCTGAAGCCTTCACGCTGAGTCAAACCGCAAACTGGACCGAGTAATCCACATTGTCTGGTGGTCGGTAAATGTAATGATTGAAGGCCAAAGATTTGGGCAAAGTTTGGGGTACGATTTGAAGACGTACACTGATCAGCCATTACATGCTTAGTGTTGTGTACAGTAGGTTGCACGTGTGATGTCAACAGCGATGACTGGCACCAAGAACATCCATGTTAACTCCTGTAAGTCATGATGTTAAAATGGTCCAGCTTTTTGGTCCACACGTATTGTATATTACCTTCTTTGTCGACTCTTTGTAAGTGATCTCTTTTGTGGACAGTTTGATTAGCCTTAGGTGAGACACCTGTCTGTCATAGCTAGCATGAACATTTCTCATCAATGTTGGTGTTTATCAGTTATTGGTTGTCCTTACTTGTAGAACAGGAGACGCAATATGAGACCTGCCGTTTTGTAGATGATCTGATCTAGTCATTACAATTTAGCCCTCGTCTTAGTCACTCATCCTTACGCTTGGCCATTTCCCCCTGCTTGTAATATATCAAATTTGAGACCTGAAAGTTCACTTGCTGCCTAGCATAACCCAACCCTTTACAGGTGCCACAGTATTTATGTAATTAATGTTAGTCCTGTCACATTTAAATGGTTTTAATGTATAATGTAATCATGTTTTTACATTATATGGGTACAGTTAGTGGATGTTTTTTTTTTTATTTAGTGTTAGCAAGAATTACCCAAGTTAGCTAGCTGCCTGATGTAGCCAAAGTTCCGTGAAACTAGCATGTGCCATTTAAAGCCCATTATGTAATATTTCTAATACACATTTATAGGTACTTCTTGTACAAAATCATTTCTTTTGTGCACAAGCAAGTCCTGCATTGCAGCGCAGTGTTACCGTTTTATTCCTGAAGATTATTATTATTATTTCCCGCCGAAATTCTCAGCAATTTTATTTTCCACGTCAATGTTGCGAAATGAACAGAAAACGAATATGGAGTGTTCAATCTTTCATTTTCAGTCTTTGTTGTTCATCTACATATATTTTCAAAAATGAAAAAAAAAAAAAAAAACAACCCACACAAAACAGTTCATAAGGCACGACAAATTATACACATACTTCTTTGCCAAAAACTTACAAAAAGACCAAATGAAAAAAAAAAAATGCACAGTCTTTAATGATAAATGGAGTTCCTGTAAAATAATTTACATGAGTTATTAATTCATCTAGGCTAGATTGTACAGATCTACTGGTTTATAGCGGAGGAAGAACTGCACTATGGGTTCGAAGCTCCTTTGAATAGACAGGAGGATGAACGTTAGGTAGAAGCTGTTTTGTTCGTCTCAGAGAAATGAAGCTCCCACCGAGATGCAGTGTGTGTGTGTGTATATATATATAATGTAAGACCATTTGTGAGTGCTTGACGAGCCCGTTTTGAGCGTTAAAATCCCCCTCTTGCCCCTTTCCCCAGACACACCGAGTCTTTTTAAGACAGTGCAGAGTTATCTCAGAAGCCAGAGAAATCATAATTAAAAAGACAGAGGACACAAAACCGACATAAAAGGAGACTGCAGTGTAATGTTGTTTTTAAATAGTTGTACAAAAAAGAGGCCTATGATACATCTGTCGAGTGTTACAGGTACTCGAATTCCAGTGCTTGGTGGAGGGCGAGCAGGTCCGAGTGGCTGGATATTCGCCAGAACGGCATATTGTGCTGCGAGGAGGGAGAAAGAGATGTCGGTTAAACTACAAAGAGAAATGAAAAAAAACGAAAAAAACACTAGAAATGATTAATACATCTAAAGACAGGTGATAAATATAAGGAAGAAAACTATATATACAATATTTAAGTAAGGTGGTGATCCAAAACAGGACACCAGTCCCCTGAAATTGTTGAACACTAACAAATCTTGGCTGTTCATTCCGATGAAAGTCTGGGCTCGTATTCACAAAGCTTCTTAAGCCTAACAGTGATGAAAATTCTAGTGATGAAATCCTGAGAAAATTCTTAGAATGAAAAATGATTCACAAAACATCTCCGCCCTAAAAACAGCTCCTAAGGTAAAAATTGTTAAGAGTAGAGAGGAGGACTTTCAAGAGGCTTAAGAGTTTTTATGGCGGAAAAATGGCGGAAAGGAGAAATATTCTCCAAACACTGAACGTAAAGCTAAAAGTAAACGCTGCTCTTCTGTCCAATTCTGGTTTTACTTCCTTCCAGCTCTCTTGGATTGTTGACTAAATACCATCCAAAACTGCAACTTAAACAGACTGTCCTGCAATCATGTAAACGGGTAAAACCTGAGCCATTTTGCTCCCGTCAATCTGAAATGGATTAATTAATTAAGTAAGAAAATCAGTACCGTAAATAAATGTATGAATTTAAATATAGTAATTACTGCGTGGAACTTGGTTGCTTCAAAAGTAGACACATTTTCAACATTTGGCTGTTTAATTATCTTTAAGATATTTAGCCTGTAGTCATGATTATACAATTTGTTTATTTACAAACATTATGATTTCTCTGTCTGTTCTATTATCATATAGTCTGTTTTCACACAGTGCATTTTAAGACCTTTGCAGAGGTCAGAGGTTATTTTACCACTAAGATAAAGGTTTTTGTGCTTTGCTAGCTCAGAGTTTCTCTAAGAATTTTTCTAAATCACTTTTAGTCTAGGACTCCCAGCTAGAACCTTTTAGGTTAAGATAGGAGCTCTCTGAGAGAATTCTAAGAACCTTTGTGAATACGGGCCCAGGTGACTGTTAAGGCTCTTTTTTGTAATCTTTCACATCGCTCTCATTAGATGAAGGGGCGCTCCAGTCGAACCGGGACTTGTGATTTCTTGAAATTGAAGTCTAAACTATTTCCATTTACAGAAGACTTCAAACACAGTACAGTCATGAGACTTTTAGTTGCGGTAAAACGTTTCGATGGTGCAAACGATTTAAAGAAGACTGTACGTCCGTGAATGATGATCCTGGCTGAGTTGGAACATCCACTAATTGATGGATAGCTTGTCACCAACTTGTCGAAGGGATGCATCAGTCTGTGAGAATTGAACACAGAACTATTCACCAGCACCACTTGCACGTTACAGGAACTCCGGCGTACAGTCCTGACCTAACTGTAAGCCATTTCTACATGTTTGGACCATTAAAAGAATTCCTGGGAGGCCAGTGTTTTAGACGTGAAGCAGGCAGTGTGATCATGACTCCTGCAAACTGAGAAAACTTTCCACTTTGATGATATCCAAGCACTAGTGAAACACTGGGATGAGTGCATTAGTGTAGCAGGGGATCATATAGAGAAATAAAGGGAGTTTTACTCCCATAAATGTCACAATCAGAAGACCCGGTTTGACTCGTACACTCCTTGTCAGATGCAAAGAATCGCTGAACAATGCTTCATTTTTCTTTCCAGTGACTCTTCTCTCCAAACGAAGAGGTGAATACAATGTTTTTTCTTCAATTCATCACCTGTTTGTATATACCCGAGTTGCCAGGGTTTTAGGTCCATCTACATGGTACCTAGATTCAGACATCAGCATCCTGTCATCTGATACATGGAAAAGATGAGCGTACACAATGAATCCAAATGTACCAATATGATAGGTGGGCCTAATAAACTGGCAACTCAGTGTGTATCACATGTACATGTACTACTTTTAATGTTAACAACATTGGGCCTCACTTAACAACCCTTTAGTAAATATGAACGTAAACAGATTAGCGGGACAGAGCAAAGCAAAAATTCCACTTGGGTTAGCGATAGCGTCTCTACTACCATTGATGCAGGTACCATGCAAGACTAATGCTTCAACCTTTTATAGGGTGCCATTACTTTTGCCATCACTGAATGATCACGCTTATTCATTTGATTTACGAAGTTATTTATTTCAAGTCATAAAATTTGACTCATTAAACTAAAATTTTCTAAAAATATTAATATTTTTTATCCAGTTTGATAAATGAGGCCTAATGTTCATGCAACCTTGTCCACAATCATAGTTATGCTTTCCTACTATAGCCAATTACCCTTCTATACACACCATTTCAAAATCAAGGCTATTATTACAGTACATTCACGAAGCCCACTACAGTCACTAGAAACCCGACAGGCAGTTATCACACAATTGCAGACAGGAAAAGCTGAGAACAGTGACACGCTGAAGTTACCCACAATTAGATATCAATAAAGGGTTTATAAAAAGGGTTGTAACTTATTTGTGCATTATGAGAAACAATGATGTAGAACATACTGACAGATCCATTTCTTGATTGTGTGTAAGAGCGAAGATTATTAGTATTATTCGAGTCCGAACCTCTTTCAAACCCTTTATGAATATCAGCATGTAAACACTTTTCATCAAACTGGGAAAAACAGGCTGCCAAGTGCCAACAAGCATTTCTCAGTACTGGGTTTACGTAAAAAATATTATGGGATGGTCAAATGTCTTTCATTACAATACATGCTCATTATCAGAGTATTCATAATAATATAAAACTATTAGCATGTCATGAGTTTAGGTAAAACCTGTGGTAATGATGTATTGCATTTTTTTGGAAAGTTTATTTAGATGTAATTTAGCTCGTTGTTCGGTTCATATGGTGATAAATATACTGTAAATAATATATACTGTAGATGCATATTGCTGAGTCGACCTGGCCTGAATTACATTGGCCCATAAGATTATGTTTTTTGTCTATTGTCGAAGTTCTGTTCCTAAAATAACCCATTTCATGCTTCATATTAAGTTTGACCTTATATATATTTCCTACCTTTTTGGATAGGCTGTCAATATTAACACATTAATGCACGTGAGTAATCTAGAAATTTTAGCACATTTGTACTTTTTTATGCTAATAGACAAAGTTCGACCCTAATGGCTTTCCATAATCGCAGCACGGTTACCCAGCTGTGGGTGATAATGGCATGTTTAATGTGGATAATAAGACAATTGAGGAAACCTCACCAGGTAAACAGCAAATTTCATTATCAAAAGCTTCTAGATGGACGTTCCGTGCCCGAGCTACCTTCAGGAGGAACTATTTTTACAAGAATACACTAAATGTAAGGCTGTGAAAGTGAGGCAGTTGGCAGAAGCTGCAGTTACTGGAGACCGCTGGAGATCAGTGATTAACCTTTACCTTGGTGTAACAGCACATCTAATCAATGACAAATGGCAACTGCACTCTTTCACTCTGGGCGTGTTAAAACATTTTGCTGAAGCATGTGCTAGCTACCTGTTGAAAGAAGGTGACGGACATAGTCACCACTATAGGAGCAGACAGAGCTCACAATGTAAGCGCCGCGCCAAAGAGTTTACCATTCGAGAGGTTTTAATGTAACAGTTGATAATGATAGAGATATTATAAAACTACATAATCTGCTTTTTTACGGTTACCAGTTTGTCGTGCATTTCTTTATTCTAACGTTTATAATACAAATATATCTGAATATTTTAAACTGTGATTAATCAGCCATCTCATAAAGGTTTTGCTAAATATGTCTTTACCCTGTGTTGAAAAACATAGAAATGCAAAATCAAAATTTTATATTATGTTGTTATGAAGTTAATTTGGTAAACCTTTAAAAATTAGGCTTTGAAATTATTGTGAAAAGCTTCGACATATTGATCTAAGTTTTAAAAAGAATGCTTGTTAGCTTTAAAAAAAAAAATTACATAAATCTTTAAACATTGAGGAAAAAAAACATTGAGGACTTTGCACACACTGTGAAATACACTGATCACCCATAACTTTAAAACCACTGACAGGTGAAGTGAAACACACTAAATCTCATTACGAAGGGACATGTCAAAGGGTGGGATATGTGAAGTCAGTCAGTTCACAAAGTTGATGTGTTGGATGCATGAAAATTGGGAAAGCATAAGGATCTGTACCTACCAAAAGTGGTCCAAGGATGGAGAACCAGTGGACCGCCGCGCAAAGCGGGCACACGCTCGCGGAGCCCATCTGATCTGATTTGCACCAACAATGGACATTTGAGCATCAGAAATGGACAGTTAAGCAATGAAAGAAGCTGGCCTGGTTAGACTAACCACTGTTTTTTAGTATCCTGTGGATGGCCAGGAGTGTGTGTACCTTGGGAAGCAAGCCGGCAGCGGCAGCATGATGCTGTGGACAATGTTCTGCTGGGAAACCTTGTGTCCTGGCATTCATGAGGATGTTACTTTGACATGTACGACCTACCTCAACACTGATGCTGACCAAGTACTGGACATTCCTCTTTGGCATTGCCAGTGGCTCCTTTAAGCAAGATAATGTTCCCTTACCCTCCTGAAAAAATGGTTCGGGAATGATTTGAGGAACATGACAAAGAGTCGAAAGTCTTCACTTGGCCTCCAAGTTCCCGACAATCGAGCGTCTGTAGGATGTGATGGACAAACAAGTCGGATCTACGGAGGCCCCATCTTTCAACTTAGTAGACCTGCTGCTTATGTCTCGGCACCAGATTCCACAGCATACCTTCAGAGATCTTGTGAAGTCCATGCTTCAAAGGCGGCTCAGAGCTGATTTGTTGGCACGCACGGATACCTACACAATATTAGGCAGGTGGTTTTAATGTTATGGCTGATCGATATAAACTCTTTTCTAAAACAGAGGCATTTAACCAGGTCGAGATTCTACTTAACAGGAATATGAGTTCAAACACGTAATGACTCTTGGTTGAATAGCTCTGTTTTGCGATTTTTACAAAGCTGTTGCATGATTGCCAGGTTGCAGCAACACCCGAGGAGATGCACATCTGGCAAGTCCATGCACTGGTTACCATCACCAGCGTATGAAAAGAAAACACAGAAACAACACATTTCAAGCACATGAGCTGGCAGTGCGTCAGTGAGAGCTAAAGTAAAGCACGGCTAGAGCACACACAGGGAGGAAGTCCACTTTAGGGAAGGGGGGGTGGGGGAGCTGGGAGGGGGGGGGGTGACACACTGCTTCTGGATCACGGGGTGGGGGTCGTTACCTTGGTAGCAGCCTGCTCCTCTTCCACACCGTCCCCAATAACAACATACACTACCTTCCTGCCAAACCTTTGTATTATTCGCTCAAAGCAACTCTCTTTTCCTGCAATAATAAACAGGGTTAGATGTCAGAGGCGTTTAGGTCGAAGGGCGTGAAAGTTACCTGGCTGGCCGCGTGCTCCTCATCGCGCCCATCGCCAATCACTACATATGTAATGTTAGTGCCAAACCTGGACACTATACGCTCAAAGCAGCTCTCTTTACCTGTGGGAAATACGGCAATGCCTTAAGCTCATGTAAAAAACATTCAGCGATACATAGAGCGTTTCACCCGTCATAAGAGGATGAACAGAAGTTTAAAAAAAGCATGTAGGAAGAGAAGAGAAGAGAAACAAGAGGCCGGACAGAGAAAAGGATTTTTTTTTTCCATAAACAGTAAAGAATGATGGATTCATAATGACACACACACAGAAACACTGCGCTCCCAGGCACCCTGATTTTACAATCCACATGGAAAACATAACGAGTGGTGAGCAGTACAGTATGTGTATGAATGTGTGTGTGTGTGTGTGTGTGTGTGTGTGTGTGTGTGTGTGTGTGTGTGCAACGGACTGGCTCGGCATCAAATCATAAATCAAAACAGATCAAAGTGACCTGGTCATGACTCACTTTCTCCACCTTATCGTTTTGTGATGCTGTTCATGTAACGTAATAAAGCAGCTGAACGCAATTAAACGAAAAAGCATAAAAACGGCCTTATTCTCTATACAAGAGTTCACAGACACACGGTGGCCTGGTGTTATCCTGATCATCAGTGGCCACCTTTCGCACCCATGCTGCTATCATGGACCCCCGGCCTGATCGTTCTAGACAAGCGTCCCGTTTGAGACCTAACAGCTTGTTCATAATGTCAGTGTTTACTCGGCTGTGTATGTTTTAGTGACTCACCTATTTTAGTTGCGCTGTAGATGTTCTCGATAGGAAAAGCCGAGCCCAGGCTGTAGAGCAGGACCTTAGCGAGAGCTGGTATTAACTGAGTCGTGGTCACCAAGACGTTAACGCAGTTACTCCTAATGGGACAGAGAGACAGAGAGGGATCTTTAAATACTGTATCACTGTTTCTAGTGATGCTTCTAAGTACTAAAACAACTCCTGAAGTTGTGGAAGGGATCCACATACTGTATGGTTATTTATTTGTTAGGTTTAAAGGGATCATAAATTCCTAGATTTAAATTCCTAGAACATACATTCCTAGATTTAAATTCCTAGAACATACATTCCTAGATTTAAATTCCTAGAACACACATTCCTAGAATTAAAGAATGTCATATTAACAAATTAGAGTTCAGAAATCATTTTGATACCACAGTTACTTCTTATTTCTTAGCATAATAGAGAATAGGGAGCTTTCTGTATCCAAAGGTGCGTACTAGCCATATGCAAAGTTAGTACCACTCTTTTAGTTCTACGAGGTGCTATCAAAAAGTTTGAGATTTGCACAACATAGATCCAGACGCCTTAAAACCTGGCAGTAGAATTCGCTATAGAAGGTCTGGCCCTTGGGGATGATTTCTCAATGCACAGTGCCGTGAGCATGCAGGCGCTCGAGGCTAGCTTCCTGTCTCGACCTTTTTGGGACTGTTGCCTCGTCTCAGGGTAGTACCCACACACCCACGTAATGATCCTCGACATGAAGACACGCTCACCGAGTTCTTGGCAGACTTCAACATGATGTACCTTCTGCTCCTGTGTCAGCGAACTTGGCAGCAACACGGCGCATGAGGATCGCCTGGATATGACACACCGACAACGGCGGCAATGTTGTCGATTGTTCTCTGACGATCATCGTGCACAAGTTGCCGGACGGTTTTGACATTTTCAGGGGTTGAGCTCGTTCCTGATCTCGCGATGTTCTTCCGCTCTTGAAGCGCGCGTGCCACTCACCTCTAAACACCTCGAACGACTCATCGTTGCAGCCTGGCAGTAAACTTGGTGAATCATCTCAAACGCCTCCGTGGCAGATTTGCCCAGTTTCACACAGAATGTCACGCTCGCTCTTTGTTCTAACTTGCTGTCTATGATGAAATCGCAGACTTGGTAATGCACGCGGTCAGAATAGCACCAGATGCAGAGCTCCCGATGCACACAGGACGATGTCTTTTGGCACACTGACTTATGAAGGTGACCGTGACTGTGCGTGCAGCCTTGTGCTGCCACCTGCTGGCGTGTAACTAAACTAGTCTCTAAACTTTTTTGATAATGCCGCGTATGTCTTTTTGTGTAAAATTATAATAACAATGATCTGATCACAGCAGGTCGTAGGCAAATACAACCCCAGACAAGCTACAACATATAACTTTTTTCACTGTGCCATTATTTATTTAACAAAAATGAAGCCAAAAAGAAAAAATATGCAGGCAATACTAAGTACCCCCATGATTCATTCCATGATAGCTTGTAGGTTCACCTTTAGCAGCCATAACATGAAGTCATTGTTTCCTGTATGACTTTCTCAGTCTCTCACATCATTGTGGAGGAATTTTGCTTATATCCACTCTATAGAGGTTTTCTCCCCTGATGACATGGGAATATTCCAGGGCTCAAATTGTGAAAAAGAAAGCATGAGGAAACATTTTCACACATGAACTAGCCACAATAATTGTGTGCTGTAATCAAAGCTAATGGAGATTGTATACAATGAATGAAGTGAATGAAATAAAATGTGACTTTTTTGGCCAGTCAGTGTAGATGTGCTGTATCATGATCTCAGACCTGGAGCTGATGATTGACAAAGACTTGAGTGCAGTGGTGAGCCATGAATCCGTCAAAGCCTCAACTTCGGCCCTGAGCTGGAGCCATGCGTCTCTCTTAGCCGGACCCAGGAGCCCTGAGGAAACGGGGCCCCCCCCCCAAAAAAACAAACATACTTCACCAAACTATTGAACACTCAGATATTACCTTATGATCAAAGTTATGCTTTACATTCTATACATATATATAGCAGAATAAATCATGGTCTTATGGTAAATTGAATATATTGGCACCCACAAAAGGTGCCTGAGTTTATGGCAGTACTGTCGAAGTGGAGGTAATAAATTTGTAGAACATTTTACTATTTCAGCTATTAGAAGCTAAAAAATGACATTATTTTAATCTACTTTCTCAACATTATAACATTAACATTGCTGTTCACACCCGCTAACAGCATGGATCTTGTAAAAAAGAACGGTTTTGTCTGTACATTAGTCAAAACTAGCTTTTTTAATGATATCTTCTGCTCTGCCAGACACAGAAAGACAGACAGACACATACATGGGCTTCACCTTGAAATAATAGTAATAATAATAATAATAATAATAATAATAATAATAATAATATCACTGACTACATTAAAGCCCATCAGCTTTAACCTTTAAACTCTTTCTACAAACTCTTTTCCCATAGATGATGGTTACTTACGCGAGTCACCTTACACATTTATATAGCTATATATTTTCAGTTCAGCTGATGGAAGCTTACCGCCCACATTGTTTTTATACGTGCAGTACAACTCCTTCACCCGTCTGTAGCGGAAGGCCAGCTTCCTCATCCAGTCCACTCCGCCCCTGACGCCTGTGGCTAAGCAGAGGCTTGCGCTAGTCGCAGCTGCATGGAAGCCATCAGTGGCGAAACTGTACGTACTGTCGATAATAACAATAACAATAACGGTCATGCTTTAAAAATGAATCAACAACAGTATTATGATCCAATACAGAAATGAAATGGATTATAGAAATGGTTCACTGAAAATTAGAAATATGTTACGCACCTAAGGTCCTGTCCGTTATCATCTGAGGACACGTCATCAATGTGCACCTGATCACATTCCTGTACAGACCATAAACACACACGCACACACACACACACACACACACACACACACACACACACACACACACACACACACACACACACACACACACACACTCATGTCAGTGACAGGTGAATGTCCCACATGGGGCCTTAATAAAATCCACCAGGGGGAGACAAAAGCCTAAACTCACACACACACACGGTCTATAGACAAACAGCGTCATCAAAAAGTAATGAATCGTAAAGTTAAAAAGGTTAGATATTAGGCATCTAATGTAAACATCTAATGATGTCCTTAAGGACAGTTTCGTGTTACTACTGTATACCTTATTTCTTCCTTAATATGTATAATGTAAGAGTGCGACATGTAATATTATAAAAAAAAAAATGCAGAATGGCATCAGAGAAAAAAAAGAGTTAAGAAGGAAGGAGAGGGCGAGAGGTTACCTCCAAGTCATTAAAGAAGAGATGTGTGTCTGCAAGATTGAAGATCATCTCTTCCATTCTTAGACCCAGTGTGACAGCCATCGGAGCATCCTAAAAGCAAATCATCATCATCATCATCATCATCACTGGACAAACCAGTACCTAGAACAAGTACATTTCACACCAAGGCCTTTTTTCTATTTTTAGACTTATCAATAAATCAAAGGAAATAAACTTGACATCCGCAAAACAAACACTTTCCATAAAGTGCATATGCTGTGAGAATAAAAGTGCGCATACACCAGGATATCACACTCATTCCAGATGCTGTGATACTAACCTACACTCCTTTTACTAGGCATTTCCAGTAGACTCCAGAGCATGGCAGATCCACTGACATGAAATTGTAATGCTCTAGTATACAACGCCAACTCATACTGTACAATGTCTGCTTCCTACTTTGTAGTAACGCCTTGGGGAAGCGATAGTCAGGTGCACACGTACGTTTTCATTATACAGCGTATGTTTAAGGCTGTTTTTGCACTAGGTGTGGTTGATTGGTTCCATGCCCGGGTACGATTTCTCCCTCCTCCCTGTTGGCCAGCTTTCGCATTAGTAATACTGTTCTGTGTCAGGGAGGAATTCCACTCGTGTAATTACGCACTCTGATGCAGCAGGTGGCAGTATGCACCTAGCTGGTTTGAGAGCCTTCAAATAAACGCAAGGAAAAGAAGAGAACAATGACGTCAACCTAACATACTGTATTTTCAAGTGGACTCGAGCACAGTACAGTATGCGGATCCATTCCCAGGATGACACAGAGTGTTCATATCACACAAGCATACAGAACTTGGGGTCGAGTGTATCAGGATCCAGCCATGTGTGAAAAGCTGTCGATATAAAGTACTGTGCAGTGCAGATTAAATGAAAGACTTTTTTTTTTTTAAGTGCCAAATGTTAAAATTTAAAACCTGCTTATTTATGTAACAACCTTAGCAGCGACC
Source organism: Clarias macrocephalus (assembly GCA_011419295.1). Lineage (NCBI taxonomy): Eukaryota > Metazoa > Chordata > Actinopteri > Siluriformes > Clariidae > Clarias > Clarias macrocephalus. The sequence continues at coordinate 233,816 of JAAGKR010000260.1, forward strand.
TCATCTCCCCTCTCGTCTGTTCCAACCATTCAGCATCACCAGTATCCTATAACCAGCCTGATCATCTGTACCTCTTTGTCACTGGTTCATGCCTTATGTTAGAAGATTCTTTAATGCTTGTATGATTCCTACGTCACTGTGTGGCTTAACAAACAAAAAACATTCATCTAAATCTGCTCAGCTACAGGGACTGGACTGAACCTGAGCGGCACAACCTGCCAAAAATCTGAGCCAAAACAGTCCTTCAGGAAGCCTGGAGAACTATTCCTCAACTCAAGCGCACACACACACACACACACACACACACACACACATACACACGATCATACACTATGGGCAATTTGGAAACACTGCATACTGTGTCTTTGGACTGTGGGAGGAAACCGGAGTACTTGGAGCAAACCCACCCGGCACGAAGAGTACATACACACTCCACACACACCGACTGGAGGTGAGATCCGAACCCCAAACCCTGAATGCACGAGGTGACTCTGTCCAACTGACAGTAGGACCATCTTTCCAAAATAAAGAACGTGCATTTTAACGGCTACGCACAATATACTGTACGTCATGTTTTATTAAAACATATAAAGACGTCTAAAGATCCGAGTCAGACAAAACCAGCAAAGAGAAGCGAACACAATTCAATGCATCCCGTCTTATATATAATAAGAGGACAAAGACTCCCTATCATAAAGCTTGTAGGCTATTAATGCTTTTAACTAGTTTGCTATACGTTACTACTGTACATTATGTTTATCTTGATCATCACCATCATCAATGATATGTTTATCGCATAACATGATAAAAAAAAAAAAAACTCACATCCTTACAAATGTTGATTTAAAAAGTGATTCTACAGTATTACCCAGGTCTGTAATAAGTCTGTCCCGACCCCTAACACGAATTCATCCACCCCGACTTCCACTTCTGCGTCTCTTAGTAAAAAAAAAAAATCCATCGCTGCGACCCATCAACCCGTTCACATACACCCATGTCATGACCCCGAGGAGAACGCAGGAGTTTAAAGAAGCGACAGGGTTAAAGAGAAGGAAAATGAGGAGAGGAAAAGGGAGGGCGGGGTGGGATGGGGGTAGGGAAGGGGGGGGGCAGGGGTGGGGGGGTTCTCAGCTGTAAAAATCATCACATGTGAGTTGGCTATGTGCACGCTGACTGCCTCAAAAGAGCGGAGCCAGAATAGAAAACAGTGTGTCTTCATCTTTCACACACACTTACACACACACACACACACACACACACACACACACACACACACACACACACACACACACACACACACACACACACACACACACACACACACATACATTCCTAGTGTCTACTCTCTACTAGAATATTTCATGTCCTGAAACGATCATCACGCTGTTCAAACAATAAATGGTCTAAGAACCAAATAATTTTATTATAAATATATTTTTATAGTTATAATTGAGATAAATGAACATGTAAAACATATCGTGGGTATGAAATTGTACGCAGGGATCATCAGAGAAGTATTTGTTAAGAAAGAAAAAAAAAAAGAGAGAAAGAAATCTTTTTTAAAAACACAGGGTGGGGGTCAAAACTTTTACTGCTACATCCTAAAATCATTGTAGAGTCAATTTATTCATAATTAACACTTTTACCATGACTTGGTGACAAGACATTCATTTGCATTCTTTGTCTTGTAAAAATTCACATTTTGTAGTTCATTATTATTATTATTATTATTATTATTATTTTTATTGTTTACGAAATTCCAAAATAATTCTTTTTGTCTATTAAGCTGAACCTCAGACTTGTATTCTGTCAATACACTGTTTTTGTATTTATGCTACAGTAACGTTATAATTTGCTTTATAAATCTGTCTGTCTAAGGCTCTTATAATATCAATAATGACCAAGAATAATATTAATAATCTTTTGGTTTAAGCCTTCCCACGTCCCAGGCTGTATGTGTGTGTGTGTGTGTGTGTGTGTGTGTCAGAGAGCGAGAGAGACAGAGAGTTTGGCGCTGTCGCTGATGAAGTGCCTAAGATCGGAGGGTCCTGCTCGTCACTGCGCTGTCAGAAATAGCCCGTCAGCTGGGAATAGATGCAGCTGTCTCCACAGCTCTCACAGAACCAACGACAAGAAACGAGTGAAGGTGTGAAAACAGGGCAAACGTTTCACACGTCTACTCAGACCCGCTGTCAAAAAAGTCTGTATAATACAGAGCTGGTGCCGTTTCAGCGGACTGGTCAATCTCGTGGAACTCATGATAAAAAAATAAAAATAAAATAAATAATTAAATCTAAATCTTACGTCAGCCCAGACATACCTGTATTGTCATAGACGTGGCTGTGCACGAGAGGCAGGATTTACAGTCTCAAAGGAAACTTCAGATATGTGTTCCGCAGGTGCTTCATTAGATTCCCCTGGTGCGCCGTTCACATTACCGGTTTTTTCTCTTTTAAAAGATTCAAAACCCTCACACGCGTCATGTAACTAATGATATATCAGCCTTTATCCAGCGCGTCATCCCCTCCAGTTAAAGCCCGTGAGCTGGGGGTTGTTTCCCACGCACCGCCACAACACCAGTTCAACACTGTTTTGAGATTGAATTTCTGAAGGTGTGGCAAAGTAAAGCAGCATTGAACTGAAATACCATCAAAAGATTACATGCAGCTCACGCTACCTAATCTAATTTCCATTACAGCCCGTCCCTGAAAGGCTGTGATGATTATTAAAAATGTATATTTCAAACCAAACCAATCCAAAGGCATCTCCCCCTCCACATTAATCCCATATTTGTTTTTTCATTATTCATTGATTTACACTAAGTCATTCATTTTATGGAGGCACAGTGGCTTAATGGTTCGCACTGTCGCCTCGCACCTCTAGGGTCCGGGTTCGATTCCAACCCCCAGGGTGGATGGGGGGGACTAACTGGCGTTCCCAAATTGCCCATAGTGTGTGAATGAGTGTCTGAGTGTGTGTGTCCTAAGTCTACTGGGATGGGCTTCAGGCTCACCCTGACCGTGTATACAGGATAAAGCGGAATAGACAATGAGTGATTCATTAATTATATAAAGAGAATGCCTGAAACATTGTTGGTTGTTGTTAGTCTTTCGGCTGCTCCCATTGAAGGGTCGCTACAGCGGACTATTTGATCCTCACGCAACTTGGCACAGGTTTTACACCAGATGCCCTTCCTCCAATTTATCCAGGCTTGGGACTGGCACTGCATTAAGTGGCTGGGCTTTACAGTAGGTATTGGGTAGGAATTGAACCCCGGCCTTCTGCATGGCAGACGAGAAACCTACGACTGAGCCAATCTGAAATATTGTTGGTGCTTTTCAGAATTTGGTACTCAGTGCCTTACTGATCGAAAAACATAATATATGATTACACTAGAAGAGTGTGCAGGTACTTTTTAGGTTCCTTTCTGTTTTTTGGAGGAAAATTAGAACAGAAAGAAAGAAAGAAAGAAAGAAATGGAGAATACCTTTCCATATTTCTGAGCATAAGATCCAGTGAGAAGCGAGTGGAAGACGATGATGGTCTCGTCCAGATCCCAAACAAACACTCTCTGTAAACCACAAGCATATTAAAATAAAGTATGTAAAAAGGGCGTTCAGGTCAAATATGGACTTTTTGATTGTGCAGAATAACATAACACAGTTATGAGAGAGAAAAAAAAAACTCCTTTATAATCCTCTGCTACACTAATGCACTTATCCGAGTGTTTCACAGTACAGTAGATCCCATCTGAGTTTTCTCAGAACACTGGAGCGATTATCGTCCAGCCTGCTTCATGTCTGAAACACTGGCCTCCCAGGGACTCCTTTGACGGCCCAAACATGTGGGAATAGGTTGGAGTGAGCATGTGGATTGTTTGTACAGTTCCCACAGTGAGACGTATCTCTTCCCGACATGTATCTCTCTTTGCGACATGTTATCCATCAATTGTCAAGGATCGGGCGTTCCGCTCGCTGAGCGTTCATGGGAACTACTGCAGTGGGCTCCGAGCCACCTCAGCCGGGATCATCATTCACGGACGTACGGCCTTCTTTAAAATAAACATTTTTTTCCCCTACTATCACTGTATCATATGCGACATCATTGTGTATCTTTTTATAATGTTTTGTAGAATAAATTTACCTCCAGATCACTGTCAGGAGGAGGCGAGGGGTTGTTCTTCCTACCACGCCCCCTGGCTTTAGTCCCACCCCCACGGCAGGTCCGGTCATCCAGTTCCTTGATGGGTGTAGAAGGACTCTGGCCCGTCTCAAAATCACCTAAGCGCACGAAAAACACTGCGGTTGAGCCTACATGGTTATGTAAGAAATCCACAGTCCTTTTCCACTAACAAGGCGCTGGTTCCTGATCTCAAGCCATATCACATTTCACCATTCTCAGGCAAAAGTGGGTCAGTCGCAGCACCCAAACACTGCACTGTTGTTGTCAGAGATTTGGGCAAAGTCATTTCATCACCATGGCAACAACCAGAACACTACTGAGGCAGGATCTACAAAGTGCAAACCTTAAGGGATGCTGTTCGGATTGATGATTACTGTACATGACTGGGTTTTGAAAAATGGTCACTGATCCAGCACCAGACCCGTGTCAGTGGAAAGGTGATGATATATGATATGAGAAAAACATCAAGAACATATTTAATGCTGTACTGGAAGCCAGGAAGAGCTACATTTCCCAAGTCGTTTGCATTGACATCCTCAAGGTCCCGATTGGCCAGCACTCACCTGGGTGCATCTCAGGAGCCTGTCCTGTGATTACAGGGGCGGGGTCTTGCAGTTGATAGCTGGAGGTGGAGCCTGTGTTGTCCAGTGCGCTGTTGGTTGTCATATAGGAGCCGTAGGAGGAGGCAGAGTAATACTGAGCGTACTGATTCTGCCCGAACGCTGTATATGAGGGATACTCCTACGGTTAAGAAATACAATGAATCTTCCAATGATTACAAAATCCAGGACTGAAGTCAATGTATGATAATAATCACAGAATTAAGTAAAAGTTCAATGTCAATAAAAAAGTTATTGATTATCCTAATGATAAAATATGCCTATGGTTTTCGTGCATCTGCTAGGATCCCAAACATCACTGACAAAAAAAAAAAACTGTACCCAAAAAGCTAGATAGAGCAAAGCACCAGGCGGGTCCCAGCCAGAAATGACTGATTACTTTCCAGTAACATCACATTCCAAAGTGGTTTATTCCTCTTACAACTCAGGACTTTTAGAAACGATAACTTTTTAAAATGAAAGAATTAAATACTTGTTGTACTTTTTTTTTTTTAAATTCAATTAGAGTTACTTTTGGTGGTGTGTAACGGCTGGGGAAAAAAAGTTCATTTATTCATGTTATAGCTGGATGACCTTCCTGACGCATTTTATCTGGGCTTGGGACCGGCACTTCCGTCTAGTGGCAGTGGTAGCAGTATGGTAGTGGGTAGTGGGTAGTTTGGGGTGTGGCAACCCGGACCCTCAGATACCCAAACCGACACCCTAGAGAGCCTTAACCTCCTGAGCTATCACTCGCCCGGTCAAACACTGTTGGGCATTTAACCCAAATACTTAAGAAACAGACATCTGGCAACATACAGTTTGCTGTAGCTGAATGAAAAAGTTACATTCACTTAGGTTGAATTTATTTAAACCGATTTTTTAACCACTCCACAGACTCCATGTTAACAAACTAATGTTTTGGCAAGTCAGTTATAACATCTAATTCAGGCATGGCACAAGTCATTATTGCAACAATTGTTTACAGATAGATTATTTCACTAATAATTCACTATATCACAATTCCTCTGGGTCAGAAGTTTGGAACAGCTTGGAAAATTCCAGAAATGATGACATGGCTTTAGAAGCTTCTGGAAGGCTAATAAACCTAAAACTCTTTTGAGGCGAGTGGGGTTTACCTGGACGTAATGTTAAGGCCTACAGTACATTTATACTCGCTGCCTCTTCGTTTGGGGAGGGATTGGGGCACTTAGATGGTATCATGAGCAAGGAAGACTATATGGATCTTCTGAAGCAACGACTCAAGACGTCAGCCAGGAAGTTACAAACGGTTGCTTGGTCACAAACGGTTCTTCTAAAAGGACAATAAACCCAAACATACTTTCAAAATCGTGCAAATATTGTTAAAGTCGGGGTATTGCAGTGGCCCTGAGCTACATCTAATATCAAATTTGAAAAAGTGTGACTTTGATCTGATTCAGTCACACCAGTTCTGTCAGGACGAAAGGGCTAAAATTTTTGTACCCAATTTAAAGGCAATGCTACGGTACCAAATACCAGTGTGTCAGAAGTGCATGTAATCTTCTGACACACTGGAAATGTGATGAAAATGCAATAAAATCTTCCTCTCTATGAATATTCTGACATTTCACATTCTTCAAATTCATTTCTGATCCTAAGACAAGGAATGTTTACTAGAAATTATGAAAATTCGAGTTTATGTTTATTTGGCGACGTCCCGTAAACTCCTGACTTCAACTTTTTTTTTTTTTTTTTGCGCTAATCAATGTTTAATATCTTTTTTTTTTTTTTTTTCATCATCGGGCTTTAATTATCTAAGAATCCGGCCACAGAAATGATAACGCATTAAATCGAGTGCATTAATACAACCCCGGCCGATGTGATTCGAGGATTTTACAGCGCTCTGGAATCTCATTATATAGCGTAATTTATAGCGTATTACCTTGTAGACATACTTAAGGTCAAACTATCGAGCTCTGCTTTTGAAGAGCTGCAGAAATGGAAACTTTCCCAGGGGTAAGAGGATCCGAGAGCGATAGAGAGAGAAACGGAGTGAAAACGAAGGAACGACGACGCGTCCCGGCCGGGACACAGAGACCACTTGATGGGAGCATTTATGAATCCCTTGGTGTCCTTTACGCACACACGTGCACACACACTGTTTGGTCTTTTACAGCAGATGCCTCTAAACCTGTCACTAACGTCTCTGAGCACATGAACGGCGCAGTAAAAATGCTCTCAGGAAGACTCATTTTCCCATCCGTTCCTCCTCAGGATTCTCCCTCCTCTCCTTTCAGCACAAACTCCTTTGTTTACGCAGCCAGATTCATCGGAGGAACAAAAGCATTCCGTTTTTTTTAATATTTTTTTTAAACCTCCGGCTGAATGTCTAATGATGCACGGGTATATCGTGTACACAGTCAGACCTGTTTTCGTGAGTGATGTCATCATTCTGAAAGTGTGTGTTTGTGTGTAACAGTACCTGTTGTGTAGTGAAGTTGGCTGGATTGGACACGGAGTTGTTGGAGGTGTAGAGGCCAGGGGAGGAGGTAAACCCTGATGCTGGTTGTGTGTGTGTGTGTGTGTGTGTGTGTGTGTGTGGGAAAGACAGAGAGATAAAGAGAGATAGAGAAAAAAAGGAGGGACACTGTGAGAATCCATTGGCTCAAACTAGCCATGTTGGCAGATCCTGGTAATCAAGTTTTCATTACTCTTACATCTATCTGCAGGATGGACTGAAGCTATTGTGCCGGTTAGCTGTAGCCTATAATTACCTGGCATCTGATAGGGCGAGTACGCCGTCTGTCCAGGCTGGGGGGTGGTAAATCCGGGGCTGTAGCTGAGCCCTGATTGGAGGGTGGACTGGGTCTGCGATAGCCCCCCTTCCATCTTTATCCCAGGTAACATCACTCCTAAATCCGCTGCAAACATACAGTACATTAGGGGAAACATCTTTTAACTCTTTTACTGTATATGATGTGGTCCGAGGAAGGAAAACCCACCGGCAAAAAGACACTAAACATGCACCATCTGTCGGAAGTTTATTACCTACAGGATTTTATTAAAATAAGGAGCTAGCTGTGAAGAGTTATATAAAGTACCCACTAAAATAGCCAGAGAATCCGAAGTAAAGTGCTTTCATGATAATGTTCCCCCTCTGCTCTCCACTGTTGCCCAGCTTTCACGGTAGTAACACTGTTCCGAACCTGAGCACACTTGCGTATTTACACTCTCCAATACAGTAGGTGGCAGTATACACATAGATGTTTCCGCTGCATCCAATTAACTCCAAGAGAATAAGATTACAAGAACGTCAACCTTTGTGATACACTTTCCCACTATATCAGCCAGTACATTGCAGCTTAGAGGATCGACACCTACATACAAAAATATCGAAAGAGTCCGTGTCTGTCTTTAGGTGCAGTTGGGTTTAGTATTTGGATCGAACCGGGCCCGAGGGCACCGTATGCTGATCTATGCATACTGGGGTGTTCACGTTACGCAGTCTAGTATGAAAGCACCCCAGGTAAAACACACATTTTCACTGAAGCAGCCGAAGAGAAGTCGTTCTTAGACGTCCATGTGCTGAGTACTGGGATTGTAATTTACAACAATGGTGTGCAATTACGATTTATTGTGTCGAGAAAGGGTCTTTTTTTTTTCTTTTCTAACTACAATAAGTTTATTTTAACCTGCTAAATAGGAAATCTGTTGCAGTCTACAACTCTCCTGAAGCACTTTATACAAAACCACCACTTCATTTGCACCATCTGCTTTAGACATCACGTTCACATTGACGGTTGGCACGATGTCTTACCCCTGACTCACCACCTGCTTGGAAAGTCGAGGCGCACAGAAAACTACACGATCCTGAGTTGTGGTTCTGACTTTGAGTAGAAACTTTACTTTAGAATTGTGATTGATTTTTAAAGCAGGCACTGGGGCAACTGGTGAACTGGTGGATCTCGATGCTAAAAAAAACTATCATTTGGTAAGCGTGAGGAGGTTTAGGAAACCATCACCAAGAGGGGGCGCTGTCTAGCAACACTAATCAGGTTAAGTGACACAATTATAATCAAAGAAGGTTAGCGAATACAGACCTCTTTTATGGAGAAGTTATTCATATTTCTCCTGCTATGGTGGTACAGTAGGGTGGTGAAGGAATCGTGCTGCTGTATCATAGTGCCAGTGGCCGAGTTTCAAACCTGACTATGTAGAATTACTGTTCCATGTCCTCTTCAGTGTCCTTCCATGTCACAAAAAAACTAACCAGGTACTATTTTTAGGCCAATTTCTATTAAGCAAATTTTCTGATTGGGCGAACAGAATTATGGGGCATGTAGTACTTTACCTGGAGCAATTCAACATACTGGTGCCATGGCGGCTTAGAGGTTAGCACTGTCACTTTGTACCTCCAGGGTCCAGGTTCGAGTCCCACCTCTGGAAATGTGAGCATGGAGTTTGCGTTCTGCGTACTCTGGTTTCCTCCCACAGTCCAAAGACATGCAGATTAGGCGTTTCCAAATTGGTCGTAGTGTGTGAATGTTGATCGTAAAAATCACCATTGGCCACCATGGTCTATAGTTGGACTACAGAGGTTCTTGGATGGATGGATGGATGGAATGAAACATACCAAAGTAAGCACTCACAGGTAAGGGGTAGCAGTGGCTCAAATGATTAAGGTTATTGGTTTTCTGGGTTTCGGATTGGAAGGTTGAGGTTTTGAGTGCCAGCGTCGCCAAGTTGCCACTGTTGAGCCCTTAAGCAAGTCGCTCAACCCTATCTGCTCCAGGTACACTGTATCCTGACTGGCACTGTGCTGTGATGCCATCATCTGAACTGGGTTATGTGAAAATTCCAATTTTTGGGGGGTGGTGGTGGCTCGGTGTGTTAAGGCTCTAAGTAACTGATCAGAAGGTCGTCGGTTTGAGTCCCAGCCCTGCCAGGTTGCTGCTTAACTTAACCCTTTCTGCTCCGTATAACCTCTGAACCGATAATTTAACTTTTGTTCAGCTTACAGTATGTATATGAATATAATATTACACATGCAACAGATACTTTTAAAAACCTTGGCACAGAGTTAAAGACACACAGACGCCAACGAGATAAGGGAAGCTTACCATAGGTGGAGAGGCCGTAAGGTTGTGTGGTTTGAGAGTACGGTGTGTACACCGTAGACTGCTGCATGCTGCTGAACTGGGACTGTCCAGTGTAGGGCGGCATGGGCGGAGCCACAGGCGTGGACAGGATGTGGGGATAAGGCCTGTCAATCAAACAGATCAAACAGATTTGTATGAGATGGATCTGTTTTTGAGGTGTTTGTTTAAGCGAGTGGATATATTTCATGCCCTCGGGCCGGGGAACATGAGAGTAGCCGAAACTGGTGTATGTAAGGTGTGTGTCTGTATGTGCGTGCATGCGTGTGTATGTGTAAATAGATCCTTACTTTGATGGATAAAGTGGAGGAGAGTACTGATGTGCAGGTCGAGGACTGAATCCGCTGCTGGTTATAACTGCGCGCAATGAAAAAAATAATATCACAAGTGGTATTAGTTTAGATCAATAAATCCCATTACACACACACACACACACACACACACACACACACACACACACACACGGTCTGGATCGAGATTCACCAGGAAACAGCAACATGTGTCAT
>JAAGKR010000261.1:2991-55321 GCA_011419295.1 Clarias macrocephalus
TTAGTCGTGTCCAATTCCTCCCCGTCACTAGGGGGCTCCCACATTAAGGCTACTACTACCACTCAGCCGGGAGGGCCGAAGACTATCACGTGTTTCCTCCGAACCACGTGACGCCAGCCGACCGCATCTTTTCGAACTGCTCGCTCGCGCACCGTTGGGGGCGGCGTAACACACTCGGAGGACAGCGCTATCCGCTCCCTCCGTTGCGCGAGCTCACAGACGCCCCTGACTGGCTGTAGAGCCGTGATTAATGTGGGAGCACCAAGTACCTCTCATCCCTCCCCTCTGAGGGAGCTCGGCCAATCAGCTCTCTCTAGACCTCCGGCTGCGAGAGGTTACAGCACCACCCGGGATTCGAACTGGCGATCTCCGGATGAATATATATATATATATATACATTATTAGGCTAAGATTGCATAGGCATCTTACATACGAGTTCTTGTGTATACGCAGTTCCGATATAAACATAATTTACGTTACAGCTGACACTATTATCAGACCATTTAGGTTAAAGAAAATTTATAAGAATTTGTAACTTTTCCCTTTCATTGTATGCAGCATGGTGGTTAGCACTGTCGCCTTGCACCGCCAGGGTCCGGGTTCGATTCCCGGCCAGGCTCGATTCCCATCTCTGTGTGCATGGAGTTTGCATGTTCTCCCCGTGCTTGGTGGGTTTCCTCCCAGAGTCCAAAGACATGTAGGTTAGGTAAATTGGTGTTCCCAAATTGCCCGTAGTGTGTGAATGAGTGAGTGTATGTCTGTGTGTCTGTGCCCTGCGATGGATTGGCACCCTGTACCCTGCCATGTGCCCTAAGTCTCCTGTGATAAACTCCAGGCCCCCTGTGACCCTGAATACAGGATTAAGCCGTATAGATGATGAGTGAGTGAGTGTATGCATTTGTCTTTAACTCTTACTATTCTCTGACACACAAAGTTGTCTATAACAAAAAGGGTTCACTTGAAACCTCCTATTTAGCCTTGTTTTAAACTTCCACAATTTTGACGATCCAATTGCATCGCTTCTTTCTGTCATATGATCGGTGAAGCGAAATGTGTTTAAAAGTTTTTGGGAGAATTTTAAAGCCAAGGAAAGGATGTTTACGGTCTGTCCCTGGCACCGCAGTCAGCCCAGCGGTAATAAATAACAGATATGCATCGCTTAATGTCTGCGACACACTCTGTGAAATAGGATTTGGATGTTGTTCGAACACCATGTTATACTGTATACTCAACAAAACGACATGAGATACTGCAGTGTAAGCACTGTTGTGAGGAATGATAAATAAGTGCTACACGACTTAAAATACACCCAAGCGGTGTGTGTACAGGAGACATGAGATGCGCGCGCTGGGTTTGGGAAGCTCTTGAGTTTGCTTCGTCTGGTTCAGTCCGTTAATACTGTTTTGCTATAAACCTTAGGGGACGACTGACGGATAGACGCTCAGCTGAAGCATGAACAGACGTTAAATGGTGCGTACCTTTACAATCATACGGAGCTGTCCTCAAGTACCAAAGTGAAATTATTGCAAACGGGATTTTTGCTGTAAACCAAAACTGTTTTTTTTCCCCCCCCATCATCTAATTTTCTGCCACTTCTTTTTGTTTCTCATTACAAAATCACAATGAAACTAGGCTTTTTTATTAAAACTCGACCAAAATATTTCTAATACTAAATCGCATGCTTAAATAATCAAAACACGACAGCAGATGTATTGATGTATTCATTGTGACAAAACTGCATGAGTTATAGATAAAAATAAAAAAAAAACACACACCTATACTAAATGTTTTTTGCATTTGTGATTTATTCATTTTTTGGGGGGATTTTTCCCCGATTTTCTCCCTAATTTAGTTGTGTCCGATTCCTCCCCGTCACTAGGGGGCTCCCACATTAATTCTATTACTACCACTCTAGACTATCACGTGTTTCCTCCGAACCACGTTACGCCAGCCGACCGCATCTTTTCAAACCGCTCGCTCACGCACCGTTGGTGGCAGCGTAACACACTCGGAGGACAGCGCTATCCGCTCCTTCCGCCTGCGTGAGCTCACAGATGCCCCTGATCGGCTGTAGAGCCGTGATTAATGTGGAAGCACCAAGTACCTCTCATCCCTCCCCTCTGAGCGAGCTCGGCCAATCAGCTCTCTCTAGACCTCCGGCTGCGAGAGGTTACAGCATCACCCGGGAATCGAACTGGCGATCTCCGGATGATAGGGGGAACACTTTACCACTGCGCCACTCGGAGGCCTAGCAGAGGCAAAACTTCTTCATACTGCATTTGAAAAAAAAAATGTTTTCTAAAAATTGCAATTATCTCATTTTGCTGACAAATTGTCGAAACGCATATGAACTGGACACCCACAACGTTTCGTTTTGTAACAATTATATAAAGCAGGTTTATACACTCAAGCTTGTTGCTTATGAATTCAAGAATTTATGCAGATTGAAATGAAATCAGTTTAACCCATGCAACTGTATTATGCATGTTATTAGCCTGGAGCTGTACCACTCACACTCATATAATGGAAAAACAACTGTGGTGTTTAAAAAAAAAAAATAGTTTTACACTTTTTTTTTACAGTTGGCCAAGAAAAGAACATGAGTGTTGAAACAGCACGAACTCAGACATGCAGCACAGAGGCATTAATGTCCCGTGAAAATATTCACTATGACATTAGATGCGTATGATGTTATTACAGCATGGACGGCTCTAATTCATAACTTTCCACACTTGCCAACTGTTCTGTATAATTTTCCATTTATCCTGTATCCTGTATTCTGTTACTGCACGTACACTGCAGTATGTCACAACAATCATTCTGATATACCATTATTATTCAGTATTAGAAGAAGCTGCTCCTTATTTAGTAGGATATAATACGAATACCCTTGAATACTTGTAAACAACCTCATCTCTGTCCTTTATTCTACAGGATATACTGTAAGAAACGTCCCGGGAAAAAATACACATCTGGCCCTCTACTAAACAACCCTTAGTCTTTCTTGCTCCGTGGTCTTGAAATGGCATTTTAATCACTTCTCCAAAGACGAATGTCCTATTCTGGCACAATGCCATGTTAGTGCATAAATGGAGTTTTAAAAACTCCCGTTCTGTCTTCTGCACCGCTGTATTATGACAGCGAGGACGGGGAACTGCTACTCGCGCGGATCCGGAGAATAAACTTCGGAAAAATAATCGTTTCAGTTATGAGACGATGAATAATAGATTAAAAGAATGTGGCACACGCAGGCTGTGCCAAGCGATTAGCGCAGCTCCTCTGAGGCGCAGCCACTTAGACAGGGCTTAAAAGCTGCCACTGGAGCAAAGTTGCACTGCACTGTGAACAGTCAGGATAAGTGGACTCCTTCATGTACGTACATCCTGCTGGCCTTCAGATGTTGTACGGGTCATTTTTAGATCCTGACAAAGCCAGATGTGAGAAACACATACATAGGGGGAAATAAATCCAGTTGACTTTTCTGATGCTCGTGAAGAAAGAGGATAAATCACTAATAAAACTGGGCCGAACTGCTTATAAACGACAGGGTTCATTTAATGCAAGGACACTGCATGTATATATTTGATATCTGTTTAATCCTCCATCTGTATCTAAAACCGCAATAATGTTCAGCAGCCTTTAAAACATTTTCCCCCATAATTTAGTTAGACTTAAGTTATATTTAGGCTTACACTATGTAGCCATAAGATTTGTGGACACCTGATGATCATGTGCATTTGTAGTTCTTCCCCAAACAATGACTTTTATACACTGTAGCACTTTAATAGAATTAACAGCCCGAACCTGTTCCAGTCCCTCTTTGCACAGTCAGCTCCATGAAGGCAAGTTTGGAGCGGAAAGACACCCTAGTGTCCTGGACAGGATCCTAACCTCAAACCCAATGAACTGGGATTTATTTAACCTGCTATGAATCAGCGCAGGCAGATACTATAGATGATATAAATGCATCTTGAACCACTGCAATGCATTAACGTTTTTTTTGGGCCTATCCGACCCATATACATTGTCTGTTTGTTTGAACTGATGTTTTCATATCTTTCTCTGCATTCTGATCTGGTGCTGCTTTAACATAAACAACTCTATAGCAACGAAGGTGCCTGACCGATCATCCACAATCTACAGTGTTTGTTTTCTTTTCATCACCTTCAATGACAGATTATGATAATGCGTATCTTCATTTCCGGGCATCGAGACTAATACAGTCCATCTTTTGCATCTGCATGTCCGTTTAATTTTCTGCAGGGCATCGGGAGTTCAGGAAGGTCGTCAAGATGACGGCCACATCATGCATATTACCGTAATACACTCTGTACTGCTTGGCTGACATTTTCCACCCATGAATTGGCATTTTTAAACTGTTTGGGACTCGTGTTGAATGCCTAACAAGCTAAAATATCTATTTAATAGCACTGTCCTTTTGGTATTTGCCAACTCTCTCTCTCTTTTTTTTTTTTGCATAGCAAGAATCATTTCAAAGCACAAAGTGCATGGAAGAAGACGCAGTTTTGGAAAAACACCCTAAAAATCACAACCTTGTCACAGATGACAGACATCATATTCGTCAAGGCCGTGCGCTTGTTTCCCACCACAACAAACAGACAAATGTTTGTGGACATGGCTGATGAGTTCATGGAATTACATCAGCCAGACGTCTAATCAGGCCTTCAAAACACTCAAGAGTTCCCCCATGCTGCTTCCATACCAATTTTCAGACCATACCCAATAAAGCAAACATGATTGACATCTTATTTGGGATCTTATTACGGAGGCAAAGAATTCGTTTCGATGGTGTTCGGAGCAGACTCTTTCATCATGTTTGGTATGATGAGTTAGGCCAGAGAGCTGCGCACAATCAGGGGATGAGACTCAAAGCAAGTAGCGCAAGCACACCCTGATGAGAAGACTATGTGGTCATGTCGGTAATTAGCTCTGTGTAATTGCTTTCACTTTCCACACATGTTATAGATACAGGAGCCCACTTTAAAGAGCACGCTCCCCCCCCCCCAAGACGCGCCACGTTCCCAACTAATGCAATCATCCGCTGGATCAATCACAGATATTTCCAAAGTACTGATGGCCAATTACCATGCCTTTCCAATGGCTTCTCAGGGCATCATCAACGTGCAATTAAAAAAATGAATAAAACAGGGTGAGCCTTTTAGCAGCAATTGAACTGCTTACTGGTTACCTTAGATTAATCCTACCTCATCCTAAACGCACCATATACCAAGTATCAAATCATCACAATATATCATATAATGCAAATCATCAGGACATTTTGCAAGTGATGATGAGGATGGTACTGTATACACTTCAAGGCACCCTGTCTAGCGCAGGCATAAATAATGCCAGTTGCCCGACATAACCTCAGACTTCAAACAAGAAGAAGTCGCACTCGCTTGCAAGTAAGTCGAGGTGAGGATTTTCTCATCATCGAAGCTGTCAGGAACTAGTAATATCAACGGGATTTAGAAACGCAGCACATGCTGAACGCACCTCTCGCCTAGGCTCGTGAACACAGTCACTTTTGATGTTAAGCAGCAGGCTTCTAATGACGCAACAGAATGTTTTGTCTCTTTTAAGGGCTTCACAGAACACCATGTCACTATGTCTCGTAGAAACAACACGCTTAAAGATTTCTAGTGCGAATCTTCCAATTAAGTAGGAACTCTGTTTATTTCTTAAACCACATTTAAGGTTGCATTGACACTGTATGATGTCAGGTATGTGTGTTGATGTCACAAACTGTCATTTTCCTGTGGTTTAGGGTTTCAAAGCTTGAGCTTACTGTATGCATGACGTTAATTTGCATGTGATGCTGGTGGATGTGACACGGATCATGCACGCTGACACACATCACAGACTGCCTGGGGCGTTCTGCATAACTTAGCAACAGATGCTTGCAAAAAGCATGCATGATTACAAACAGCATATTAGTATTGTAGTGCAAATGGAAAAATGGGATCGCACAACCAGGATCTAATCTAATCCTGTTGCACTGTTTTGATAACCAATCGAAATATCACTCACTCAAAATTTCACTCCTGCTTGATTCTGTATACAGGGTTGCAGGGGCCCTGGAGTCTATCCCACAAGGCGGGAAACATGCTGGACGGGGTGCCAATCCATCACAGGGCGCGCACGCACACACACACACACACACACACACACACACACACACACACACACACACACACACACACATTCACACACTACGGGCAATTTAGGAACACCAGTCTTGGGACTGACTGTGGGAGGAAACCAGAGTAAGCGGAGGAAACCCACCAGGAACTATGCAAACTCCATGCACACAGGAATCGACAGGAATGAGGCGGGAATCGACACTGGATGTGAAAGTTGACAGTGCTAACCACTACGCTACTGTGCTGCCTCCAATCAAAATATCACTCATGCACTCACATATCCTTTATACAGGATTGTGGGGTGGGGGTGTTCGGGGTGAGGGGCTGGAGCCTATTCCAGGAGACTTAAGGCATGAGGCAGGGTACACCCTGGATGTTGTGC
The DNA here is from genome assembly GCA_011419295.1 of Clarias macrocephalus. Classification (NCBI taxonomy): domain Eukaryota; kingdom Metazoa; phylum Chordata; class Actinopteri; order Siluriformes; family Clariidae; genus Clarias; species Clarias macrocephalus. The sequence goes on from JAAGKR010000261.1 coordinate 9,538, forward strand.
CAATCCATCACAGGGAACACACACATGCACACACTCACACACACACACACACACTCATTTTTGGAAACACTAATCAGCATGTCTTTGGACTAAGTGTGGACGGAAACCGGGAGTACCCGGAGGAAACCCACCAAGCACATGCAAACTCCAAGCACACAGCACCAAACTCAGACCCTGGAGCTGCAGAGACAGTGACAGTGCTGACCACCAAATCAAAATACGCACACTGGAAATAAAGGAAAAGAAAATACATTGATGAATATAAGCTTATAGGTTAACCTGAAGAGCTGGCAGTGGACAACTTTAACAGTCGTGGCTGAGACTTTTTAGTGCTCGCTCTATCCTTAAGGTTTTCTAGGTTCATCTGTCCTTGTATATCCAGAAGTCACTCCGTTTTACACACAGAGAGAGAAAAAGAGAGAGAGAGAGAGAGCGCGCGCGCATGGTGGATGCGCATCATTTCTCATGATTAAGACGAGGAGTTTGAAGGCGCGTGCACGGCGCGAGCGAACAGGTGCTTGATACAATGTATCATTCATGTGCGTTGTGCGTAATGCCAGATCTTAGAGAGAGAGACAGAGAGAGAGAGAGAGAGAGAGACATATAGACAGAACTTACACGCGTAGGTCATGGCGAAGCTGCTGCCCACGTCCACCATGTCCACTTGTGGCACCAGTTTGGGGAGCTCGTGCTGCTGAGATAGCGCGAATCGGAACACCTCATATTCGTGCGAGTCGGTCGGGAACAAACCGCCTGCCGAGACAAACAGACAAGCAAACAAACAAACAAAAAAGCAAATACCGTTTCAGATGCGATGCACAAGTTCAGAACACAAGTAAGTATAAGACGCGCGCGGGTTCACTCACCTATATTAATGTTACTTGGGAAACTCGAGCACGAGCACCAGCCGAGCAAGCTCGAGAGCACTAAGGCCAGCCTTGGCTCCATGTTGTCTTTTGCATTTGCGAAAAATTTCCTAATATATGTATATATATATATATATGTGTATATATCCCACACTGATGTGCATCCGCCGGGTCACTTTACAGCGCGGCCATAAGCGCGACGAATACCACGAGCGCGCGCTCCGCTCCGCTCCGCACAAACACAACACAACACAACACCGCACCGCGCTCACTGTCTGGATATGCGGCGGGATGAGAGAGAGAGAAAGCGCGCGCGCGCGAGAGAGAGAGAGAGAGCGAGAGAGAGAGAGAGAGTGGCAGCGCTACGCACGGCTACGGAGATTTAAACACGTCAGCAGAGACCTCAACACGAACACACACACACACACACGCGCGCGCGTGTGCGCGTCTCTCCCCCACATGATGAGTGCGCTCTGGCGGACAGTTTCCCCTCCCGGCTCTGTTCTCCACATCAGAACGCAGGTGTTGGTGCGCCTTTTGGATGATGCATGCTCTCGCTATTATATACGGGACAATATATTAAATATAATTTAATAAATAAATAAAAAGATTGACAAATAAAGCATAAACCAAAAACAGAAATCTGATTATTATTATTATTATTATTATTATTATTATTATTATTATTATTATTATAGTAGTCGTAGTAGCAGTAGAAGTAGTAGTACTTGTAGAAAAAGTAGTGGTTGTAGTAGCCTAATGGTCGAAGTATTAGTACTGATCCATCCATCTACATGGGAACCTCCAACATTCACATGTGAAACGCCCACACTACTGGCAAATTGGGAATGCCAATTAGCCTAATTTGCTCGTCTTTCGACTGAATACCCGGAGGAAACCCACCAAGCACGGGGAGAACATGCAAACCCCCTACACACACAGACCCTGAGGCAGGAATCGAACCCAGATCCTCAAGGTGCAAAGCATTTCCATTAGTTTTCTATACCGGGTTATACAGAGTTGCAGGAAGCCTGGATCCTCCTATCACAGAAGATTTTGGACACCAGTGCCAATTCATTGCAGGGCTGTCATGTACACCCGGCCCCCACTTCACACACTATTGGCAATTTATGAGCATAATCTGCATGTCTTTGGACTGTGGGAGGAAACCGGTGTACCCAGGAAAGCCCACCAATCACGGGGAGAAGGCAGGAATCGGTTCATCAACCCTGAAGGTGCGAGGCAGCAGTGCTAACCACTATGCCACAGTGCTGACTTATTTGTTTGTTTGTTTGTTTGACAGTTTGTTTGTTCCTAGGGTTGAGTTGTTGAGCAAATCGATTCTGTTTTTTCTTATACAAATACTGGTTTGCTCGCCCGTCACCCATAAGCATAGGGTACAGGGCCTCTTCCATGGACCCAACAGTGGCTCAAACCCCTAGTAACTACTAGTAGTAGTTATACTCATAGCAGTAATTGTAATTGTAGTAATAGTCATAAAAGTAGCAATAGAAGTGGTAGTTTGTATTAGTCATAGTAGCAGTGGTGGAGGTGATATTGTGGGTGTTGCTTCTGTTGTCATGATTATTTTTTATTTGTAGTAGTAGTCCCAGCAACAATGCCCAAATTGTCCATTAACACACAAAGTGTGGGCCAGGGCTAGCCCTTGCAAACCCCTCAAATAGCCCAGTGGCCCAATATGAGAGCAGTCCCACCTGATGAAGTCACTGGGGATTTGACATTGGTGTGAAATTGGCCACACAGCATTGCACACCTCACACTGGGCCAATTCTCTGTGGCCAATGTCACACCAATTTGCAGATACCTTATACTGTAGGTCAATGTGGACTTCTACTTACTTACTTACTTACTTACTTACTAAATAATTATTATTACAGCCAACTCCATATTTGGGGAATCCTGGGCTTGGGATCCGATCTTTCTGGTGTTTTGCATGTTTTGCATGCCTCCACATGAGTTCCTCTGGTTCTGTAGTTTCCTTCCTAATCTAAATTTCCCCTAGGCATGAAGAAGTGTGTGTGCACTGTGTGCATGGTGCCCAATAATAGAGTGGCATCCCATCTAGGGTGTGTTCACACCCCATGGCCAGTGTTTCATGGATAGGCTCCCGGATCCGGCACACTCCAATGGTCATCCCAAGCTTGCAATCTTGGATGAGTTGATAATTATACTACAGTAATCAGTGGCATTCTATGTTTTTCCAAAGTGTGGAAAAAAGTGTGGGGTATGGAGGTATGTAGGTGAAAATAATTTTGTGTTCAACTAAAGAGCATAGCTGGAAATTCTGTGAAAGAATAAGAATTCTGTGAAAATACGTATAAAGAAGCACTCTATCACCCCTTCTGTGACTTCTTACACAGAAGGTCAGGAAGGGTTCATTAAGCATGAGTTCAGCATGTACAGTTTTGAGAAAAGAATTTAACTAGCTGATTAGCTGACCAGCTTGTTCCTAAAAGAAAAAGCATGTATTCGTGAAGGATTCCATGTATTGTCCCACTTTGTAGCTCAAACACCGAGAACTGAAAATGATCTTTTCAGTTTAAAGACCCAAGAAAAAGTCAAGTGCAGCATTATGTCTAGGGCACCACCGTATTTTGCATAACACCTGATTTGTTTAGATCTATGATTTGTTGACAATACTATACAACCCTATAATTTTAATCAACACAATCTAGATGTGATTCACCAAATCTGCTGGAATTGTACAGGAAAAACAGACCACCCAGGGGTGGAATTTGAGGTTGTAGTTAGGGTGGAAAACAGGGTGGTTTATTTAAAAAAAAAAAAAAAAAAGGCAGCTGCTACCCCGTGCCATGCCACTGAGTATGATTTGTGTTAATTTCTCAAAGTTTTCTTTTATAAGTGCTCCAAAGGCACACACTGGTGTCTCAAAGCAAGGTCAACAATTTAAGTTTTCAAGTACTTTCCATACATTTCTAAGCTCTGGGCAAATACATTATCTGCAAGTTTCCTGTTATCTCCTGAAAATGCAAATGGTTTAAGCAATGCCCTGTAAAGCCTACATCCAACTCGTTGCTCTACAGTCTACTCTTCCTTTCTACTATTTCTCCAGAGGAATCCAGGCACTCAGCTCACCAGTTAATGAGCTGGGATATCACCAATCCGTTCTAAACTCTTTTCTTCTGTAACTTCATAAAACTGCAACTTATGATTAGAAAACAGAGTGGTGACCCAGCACATCCATGCAATGTAGGGCAATGAATGTGCTGGGAATACATTCCACAAACTTCACATTAATAGGTGCAGTCATTAACTGGACCCTGCTGTAGTGGCCTCGTCCCTGCCGTAATTATTTGCAAATAAATCTCAAAAACTCTTCAGGGATTCGTCGTGTGGAAAACCCACCAATTCATGTGGGGTAACGTTAAAGCTCTCTTTGTGCAGTTTTCAAGACTTTTAATGAAATGGGTATTTTAATGAAAAAATAATGGAATTCCTCTGTTGATGGCAAACCCTCTATTCAGTTGTTTAGGGGTACGATTCTAGACAAGTTATCCTTTTATGCCCCACTTGGGAAATATGTGGGGTTTGTGAGATAAAAGTGTGCTAAAACCCAATACAAGCAAACTAATTTCCACTGGTGAGAACCAGCATGGTGCACCCAGTCTCCCATTGGCCACATTGCTTAGGTCATTGGATGGTCCTGAACTGATGGTCCTGAGAGGTTTATTTAAATCCACTAGATCGATACTGGAGCCATCTCAAATAGTAATAATTTAAAAAATGACGATCCCTCCAAATTTGATTAAAATCCCTAAAAATCAAAGGAATGCAGTTTTCTTTCTTTTTAGGTCTGTAATTACATAGTTATTACAGAGTTATAGTCTATGGGGTTAAACTCCAGACTGTTGGCTTGTATTTTAAAGTATTTTAATGCATCAGGGACTTTTCAGTGTCTTACCTTGTTAAAGGGCTTTCTGATCAGGGACAGGACTATTCGAGAGGCATGGTGGAATGTGAAAAAAAAATTATAAGACTTTTTGCACTTGTCCTCTCATTCCTGTCTTCATAGACAACTGTGTCTACGAAACTTTTCAGAATAGCCACCATTATTACCACAAGACATTACAACAAATACATTCGCCTGGATGAAAAGATGTAATTGTTTGGATTTATATAAACAAATATTTAAGGACAATAAAGTTGTATAATTAATTAGGGAAGTAAAAATTATAGCTATGTTTAACAGTGAACATAAGAGCATTTCTAAACACACAATGCTAGAAGAACTCACAGGACTGGGACTAAACAGATGTGTGGCAATAAACTAAAAAAAAAAAAAAACACTTGTTAATGACACAAAAAAAATGAAAATATATATATATATATGTGTGTGTATATGTTGTTGCTATATATAGTATGTACCCATCATTTATAGTGGGAGTCTGTGTTATGATCCGGAGTTGCTTCAGTTGGTCAGGTCTAGGCTCAGACTGTTCAGAAGACTACTTTTTGTCTCAGGGTCGAACCCATACGCTCAAGTTTCGCGTATCCTCTACATGTACTGTAGGACGGGTCATCCACAGCATGCTGACCAATTCTGACCAATGCCACCAATTCTTGGCAGATACTGACGCGATGTTTCTTCTGCTCCTACCGTAGGTCAGCAACCTGAGGAGTACCTTGGCAGCAACTTGGCGCATGTTCAAATCACACGTGAGGATTTCCTAGACTGTTCCATATGACACACAGACAACGGTAGCAATGTTGCGGATTGTTCTCCGATGATCATCATGCACGAGTTGCCGGATGGGTTGAGCTCGCCGAAGGTCTTCCGGATCTCTGGTCATCTTCCAGTGATGTTCTTCCTCTCTTAAAGAACAACTCGAACGACTCATTGCAACATTGCCGCAAACTTGTGGAATCGTGCCAATCATCTCCGTGAAAGATTTGCCTAGTTTCACACAGAATTTCATTTTCGCCCTTTGTTCTACCTTGATGACTCCATGATGAAAGAGTGATCATAGATATCATCTGTTCTTCTGAATATTTCCATTCAGAAAGCTTCCCAGAGCTTTTTTTTCTTAGAAGTTTTTCCCACAATAGTCCAGTTTGCATTGCTTTCTGTCTGAGTTTGTGTTCCCTGTTTTCCTCTTTCTCCATAACCACGCCTAACAATACCCCACGGTCACTGTTCCAAAATGCTCGTGTTTATCTTGTTTGGTCTCATTACTCAGCCTGGATTTGCCCCTTAGTCTGTGTTTACAGAGCCGCCAGTTTGTATGTGCTTATTCTGAAGTCCTGCACTTGTTTCTCCAGTATGTCTTAGCTATGGTTTCCAAGTGTCGTCCTACATCTCTATTCCTTTTTGCCTTGTTGGTAACCCTAAATCTTTGGTCTTCTTCTTGCTTCTTCTTCTCTTACTAGTCGACAATCTTGTTTTGCAGTTTCCTTATTCTAAAATCTCTGCTTGTCCTTTAGATTTATGACTCTGGAGTTACCTTTGATAAACATGTCTGGATGCCTTTGACCTCACCTCTGAATGTTTCCAAGATAAGCCTCAGTAAAGGGGAATCTGCAATCACATCCTGACTCTTTGCTTGTTGTTATTCCACAACTGATAGGTGAAATAGTTATTCTATTTAAAAAAAAAGAAAAAGAAAGAAAGTCGTATTTCTGTGCTACCCTGTATGACAGAAGTCCCACTTGTGCATTTTGATTCAGATATATCAACTTTCTAGCAATACCGCTTCCAGCTAAATCATGAAGTCAAGCCAAGGAAGCCACAAGAGATTTCACCAAGGTCTGAGTGTTATAAGTTGCATATTACGTTAATACCACAATATTACTCGGTCATCTAATATAACTGTGTAACTTCGAAAACACTTTTGCAAGGTGCACCAAAAAACAGGAACAGTAAATCAATATACAGTACCAATGAAATATATGCTGCAAAAGCTCAGCACTAATAAATTTACACTAAAACAGTGTGAGCGGGGTGTAGTTTCTATATCAAAAAAAAAAACAATCGGCATAGGTTACTATCAGAGCATGGAGGCGCCAATATAATGCAAACTATTATTTCAATTTCCACTCGTTCATGTATAACAAAGAAAAGGTTCTCAAGTCTCGGATTTGCAACCCAAGTCACCCTCTAAATTGTCTGTCCTGACCCGAGAGGAACTCAATTTGCATGCATGCCAAATGTTATTCATTCGTTCATTTTCACTAGTTCATTTATCAGACACACACACACATTCTTGAAATCACACGGTCTAAAACCGGCTTTGATGCGCGTGTAAAGGTTTGCATGCTCTCCTTGGTGGGTTTCATTCGGATTTCGTCCCAACCTTTAAAAACATCATGAGACGTCCGGCCAATCTTAGTGTGAACGTTTCTGAATGTGTGTGTGTGTCTGATAAATGAAAACTCACTTATCCTGTATGCTGGGTCGCGGGGGGCCTGGAGTGTAACTCGGAAGACTTGGGGCGTTCGCAGAAAACTGCGCTTAAGGTTATAGAGATTTTTTTTTTATTATTATGTTAATATTGTTTATGTTTTGGTCCCATGCTGTAGCTGTTCCGTAATGTTTTTTTATTTATTTTATTTTATCCCATCATCCAGCATTAAGTCTTGAGTCTTGAGTCATTTAGGATAGTTATCATGATATACATTTAAATGAAAATGAATCACTTTAATCTATGGGCAGCACGTTGACTTACTGTTAGTGGTTTGCACTGTTGCCTTGCAACTCTAGGGTCCGGGTTCGATTGCTGTCTCGAGTAGAGTTTGCACATTTCCTCCAGTTTCCTCCAACTGTTCAAAGACATGCAGATTAGCCTAATTGCCGTTCCCAAATTGCCTATAGTGCGTAATGGCGTGTTTGCATGTGTGTGTGTGTGTGTGTGTGTGTGTGCCCTGTGATAGATTGGCACACTGTCCAGGGTGTACCCTGCCTCACGCCCCAAGTCTTCTGGGTTACACTCCAGGTCCATGTACCCAGCATACAGGATAAGTGAGTGAGTGAGTGAGTAAATTTCATCCAGTAACTATTGATTCTTTAAACACAAAGATAGATACACACTTCAAAAGAATAAATACAAACCTTTTTCCTGCACAGGTGATACAGACTCAAAAATGCACTTAGTACGAGACATAATATTACACTCACATAATAGAACTACTGTAGGACTCATAATTTGAACATAATTTGCTTTCCAAGGTGCATTCAAGTCAAACCGTGAACGTTTGATTGCAGAATAACAACACCGGTACGAGAGTAAAAACTCCCTTTATTTCTCTGTATAATCCCCTGCTGCACTAATGAACTCATCCCAGTTTTTCATTAGTGCTTGGATACCATCCGAGTAGAAAGTTTTCTCAGTAGTCATGATCGGACTGCCTGCATCAAATCTGAAATGCTGGCCTCCCAGGTACTCCTTTAATGGCCCAAACATGGGATAATGACCTGCAGCGTGCAATAACTCCCAGATGAGTTCCTGTAATATGCAAAAGTGGCTTTGGGTGTACAGTTCCCAGAGACAGAGCAAGTTGGCGACAAGTTATCTGTCTATCTGTCATTCACGGACGTATGGCCTTTTATAAAAAAGTTGCACCATCCAAATGTTTTACTGCAGCTAGGCGTCTCATCGGCATGAATGTAAACGTCAATCGCTTTTACAGCTTCATTCACATGAAATTTCATCGCATGTCCCAGTTTGACTTGAACGCCCCTCGTATTTAGAGCTTTTAAGAAGTCATCGTGACAAAGCAGCTTTGCATAAATCTAGTCGCTAATCATCAAGTCGGATGTTCCGGTGGCAGGAAGAAACTCCCTAAAAACATTATTAGGAACTCTGGTAATAAAGGACTATGAGAAACAACAGTTGTTAATGCTAATGCGTCGCTAATTACAAATCATAGCGTAGCAGGAGGTTAAAACGTAGGTCTTGATTGTCTATGACGTCTCCAGGCTATTCTTTGCATTGATTGCGAAATAAAAGACTTTAGCAGAGTTTCATCTTAGGAAAAGAAAACTTTTTTTTTTTTTTTTTAAGCTTTATGTCTGGCTTTATGGATATCCCTCTGGCTGTTGATTAGCATTAACTGTTTTCTGAGTATACTGTAAGTGCTTGAATACATAATTTAATGATGATAGCGCATTATTAAACTCTGAAAATATCAGAGATGAAAACGATTGCGCTGTTATCACGTTTAAGATGTCACATCTCTTTTGTTCGCTTTCTGTTGTTTTTGTTCTCTTGTACGTTGAGTTAAATGTTGAAATAGAGTACAGTATAAACAGAGTATATTCAGATTTGGCACTTGTGATGAGAGTATTTGTATGTCCTGACAGTTTTTTTTTGCAGATAAATAAAAATATATGTTTTTTGTCCCTGTGAAACCCGAAGCCTTAAAGTAGTGATTTAATGACACTCTGGAGTCCAATAAAATGCAGTTTCATTACAATGCCGTTAAAGAATCTGGATCTTAAAACGTGGTTTACAATTTCCCAACACTCACCGGCCACTTCATTAGGGACACCGGTTCAACCGCTCACTGATGAAAATATTTAATCAGCCAATCACATGGTGGCAACTCCATGAATTTAGGCATTAAGTTAAGTTACGTCTTTGTCACATATACACTACAGCACAATGAAATTCTTTCTTCGCATATCCCAGCGCAACTGGGGTCAGAGCGCAACGCGGGGTCAGCCATGATACAGCGTCCCTGGAGCAGGTAGGGTTGAGGGCCTTGCTCAAGAGCCCAACAATGGCAACCTGGTGGAGCTGGGAATCGAACCGCCAACCTTCTGGTCAGTAACTCTGTGCCTTAACACTCTGAGCCATCGCTGCCCCAAACCAGGGCTCATCGGCGAATGCATTTTGGCATGTACTGTAGATGTGATTAAGGTGATCTGCTGAAATTCAAACCGAGCATCAGAATGTGTAAGAAAGGTGATTTAAGTTACTTTGTCTGTGGCGTGGTTGTTGGGGCCAGACGAGCTGGTCTGAATATTTCCGAAACTCCTGATCTACTGGGATTTTCACATAGTGGCATCTCTAGGGTTTACAAAGAATGGTCTGAAAAAAAAAAAAAAAAAAAACATCCATTGAGTGGCAATTCTCTGGGTGAAAATGCCTTGTTGATGCCAGAGGTCAGAGGAGAACAGACAGGCTGGTTTGAGCTGATAGAAAGGCGACAGCAACTCAAATAACATCTTGTAACAACCAAGGCATGCCAAAGAACCTGAACCTGAACCTGAATGCACAACACATGGAACGATGAAGCAGATAAGACCAGCAGTCAGCTAAGAACAGGAAACAGAGGCTGCAGGTTGCGTGGGATCACCAAAATTAGACAAAATATGGGAAAAATATTGCCTGGTCTGATGAGTCCCGATTTCTGCCATGACATTCGAAGGGTAGGGTCAGAATTTAGCGTAACAACTTAAAAGCATGACTCCATCCTGCCATGTATCAAAGGTTCAGGCTGCTGCTGGTGGTGTAATGTTGTTCAGATATTTTCTGGACACACTTTGGGCCCCTTAGTTCCTAAGTATTGTTGTTGACCAATCCCTTTATTACAACAGTACAACAGTATACTCACCATCTGATGGCTGCTTCCAGCAGGATAACGCACCATGTCACAATAATTTAATAACTTAAATATGACAATGAGTTACGGCCAACAAGTACACTCTACGGGCAATTTCGGAATGCCAATTATTACGCCAATCTGCATGTCTTTGGATTGCGGAAGGAAACCAGAGTACCCGGAGGAAACCAACCAAGCACAGGGAGAACATCTAAACTCCATGCGCATAGAACCGAGATGGGAATCGAACCTAGACCTGGGATGTGCAAGGTGACAGTACTAACCACTAAGCCACTGTGCTGTGCTTTTCTGTTGGGTTTTGTTTGTTGCTTTTTTCTCAAAAATGGTTTCAAACATATACAGTAGACGGTTGTAAAGAGAGTTTATTTCTGTGACAACCGTCCCCCCCCCCCCCCTTTGTGGCCTCCCTAGAATGAAATTATTTTATCTTTATAGCCTGACTCCATGTTTCAACTCTGTGGTGAGAAAAGTGGCACTGAGCAAAATGGGGGAAAAAATCTTTTCCATCAGACCTTGCATCTTCCTTACGACTGTTGACCGAGTCTTTGTAGTAAATCAGAAGGGTATAAAATATATCAAATATATATATTTCTATATTTCTATAAAAATAATGTTGTATAATATGTATATAAAATGTTGTGTATAATGTAGTTATAGCAGAACATTTATTGTAGCGATGACTTGATATTTTTTATTCTATATATATTTTTTGCTTTTATATTTCGACAAAAAACAAAGAGAAAGAAGAACGTAGTGTAGTTCTTCTTAACGAAATTTTGCAGAAAGTCAGACAGCACCAGATGATTCAGGTGGGGAGAGAGCCAAGCAACAAGGAGAGAAAGAGAGAGCAGAAAGAATTGTCAGATGGAGAGTTCAGAGAGTGACGCTCCGGGTGATTTAGAAGCTGAATGTGGGACAGAAAGAACAGTCATGTTTGTCCAGTTCGTAATGTCGAATAGACCACTTTTAGTCTGTTCATACGGATGAAAAAAATAACAATTAAAGCTACAGTAAGTCTTCTAACAGAACAACTCTAAAAAGATCTTGAACCACCACCGATCACAAATCACATTTAAATAAATAAATAAATAAATAAATAAATAAATAAATAAAATAGGGACATCTTTTTTTTTTATTAATATTTTGAAATTTCGTCTGCAAGTGTGGTTATTATCTTTCTTGCACCTTTCTTGCACATGCTGTAAACCATATTACGATAAAGGAAACCTACAGTACATAGTATTTGATGTGACTATAATTTAATCAAAGCCTGAACAGACCAGTGATCCAGGTCTGCAGCCTTCAGGTGCACCGCATAACTATTTAATTCCGTCTCTCCCGACAGGACATAGAACATGGTTAATAAATATACATAACTGGTTCTGGGGAAATGGACGGACTATTGCCACGTGTGATGAACTCACATGGACATAGTGAAAGACAGGAAAGAATGGAGACGGGAGCAGAAATTACCCACTATAGGTCAAAGATAAGGTGTGATATAAAAAGCAAATGGCTGCAAGCTTTCGTCTATAGTGCAAGGAGAGTGATGCATTCACGTAATTACCCAGTGAGTCATGTGGCGGCGGTGCAAGAGCTTCAGTTAACGTTCACGTCGAACATCAAGATTGCAGAGAAGGAAAAAAAAAAAACTATCTTGGTGACTTGGATGTTGGTGCCAGACAGGTTGGTTTGAGTAATTCAGAAACAGTTGCTTCCTTTTTGTTTTTATAGACTCAGATTCTTGTTCTTGACTAGCAGCTTGGTGTACTCATGTGCCATTGTGGATCCACTTGGCATTTTGTGCATTCTGAGATGCTTTTCTGCTCACCATAGATGCACAGAATGGTTATTTGAGTTACTGTAGCCTCCCTGAGAATTCCAACCAGTAGTTCCATTCTTCTCTCTCTTAACCTCTCTTATCAACATTGAACCGTATGGGTTTCACGTTTTACACTGTTTGCCCAAAAATAAAAAATAAAATAGTCACACCATACTGTATGTTTACATGACAACGTTTTAGTTCGACAAATCATCTAAAACCGGACTTTTAATAACAAGTAAACATGTTATTAATGCTACACATTACGCTACGCGATGCATTTAAACTAAATGCGGAACAGTCATCTGACTTCACATAGCATCATAAGCATAAGACATAGCGCGAATCTCTTTTGTACAAAAGTAATGCGTAAAGCAGGTACGAAGTGTAAAGCGCTGTAAAGTTTTAGCTCATGTAAAGTCCATGTATTCACCGCTTCACACCGCATGACATGACAATACTAAAAAGTGGAAAGTCAGAATAGCGCCACCTATAACAGCGCAGTTGCATATACTCAATTAATAAATTCATTTCACTGCCATTTGCATACAATAGGACATGGACAATTAAAGTTTCCTAGTCAAGCTATAACCAATAGCTTGGCTTAACTGTGCACATGAACATACTGGCTGATTCATAAGGGTCAAATTATTGGCCTGGATCAAGCAAAGAAAACAACTAAGGAGGTCACTTAAATGCTAGGTGAAAAAAAAAAAAGACGCTAAATGTTGGCTTCAAATGGTTAGGAACATAAAGACTGGACTTTGGAGCAATGGAATAAGGTGACATGGTCTAATGAGTTCAGGTTGCTCTTATTCCAGAGTGATGGGCAGCTTGAGGGTAACTCATCATGTTTAGTGCCCACTGTACAAGCCTCTGGAGGCAGTGTTATGATCTGGGGTTGCTTCGGTTGCTCAGGTCTAGACTCACCAATGTTATGTGGCGATAAAAAAAACGTCAGCTTTTGACCTGAATGTACTGAATGATCAGGTTATAACATTCGTGGATTTTTTTTCTTCCCTGATGAACAGGAATATTCCAGACACATGAACTGACCACCACATTGTGCCAGGCAGTGTACACTGTTAAGGTGAAAATCCCAACAGTTTCAGAAGTTGTATAGAAAACGTACAGTATGTACAGTATTTAGGAGAGTGAGTTATGGAAGTCAGTTTAATTCATCGTTTACTCCTTCATACTGCATTTTATCGCACATCCCCCTTCCTCAGTCTTTATGTGTTTAAGTGGCTCAGACCAGCAATGCAGAATACATTATCCCTGAAGATGGCACGGCAAAAAGCATATTAAAATGCATGTCATCTGGTACAATATATGATGATAAGTGATATATTCAAGGTCTCTATGGGGCTGTTTGTTTCCACTTCTGCTCTCTCCCAAAGCAATTCTGACCAATCCCATCTGCTCCCATCACTGTTATTTTTTAAAATTTGTTACCATCTGCAATATTTTGAATATTATGAATAGTTTCTACGTCCCAAGATATGAACAATTTATTAATTTATTACTATGGACAGGGTGCCAATCCATCACTCAAATGCTTATTCACACACTACGGGAGATTTCAAAATACCAGTTATGACTAATGTGCAAAACAGAAGTATCTGGAGGAAACCCACCAAACACGGGGAGAACATGCAAACTCAAAGCTCCCGAAACCGGACCCTGAAGGTACGAGGTGACACTGAGCCACCAGGTCAAATATGCACAATGGAAATAAAGAAAAAGAAAATGTATTAAAGAATATAAGCTCAAAGTTTAACCTGCATGGGGAGAACATGCAAAATCCACGCACACAGACCCGAGGTGGGTATCGAACCCGGAACCTGAAGGTACGAGGTGGCAGTGCTAACCACTGAGCCACCTTGCCAAGTGCATTACATATGCAAGTAAATTATGATTAATTCCGGTTTAAATCACCTGTAAAATAAATAGTTTTTTCTGTGTTTATTAAAAAAGTTTTTTTTTTAAAAGGAGGAATAAATTGGTGCCAAAAATAAGGTCAAACTAATTACTGTATATAAGTTTCCCTGTACCTACAGTACTGTACATCGCATATACCTGCACATTGGATTGTTTGCTTCTGAAAACTGACATATACAACTTTTTTGTTACATGTTCAAGATATTCCTATTATATTTTCAGCCACAGTTTCTTCAATAAAAATGCAGCTGCGGTGACATTTTCACACTTCACCAGTCAGTGCAATTCCCCCAAAAGTATTTAATAATTAAAAAAAAAAAAAAAACTTGTGGAATCAGTTGAACGAAGCAGCCTTCTAAATAAAACTAAATCCAGGTGCTACTGGGTTGGCAATTTTTAAAGCAAATTAATAAAAATGTTAAGTTTTGTGATATAATTAAAATTAGAAATAGTTTATTTTAAACTATGCAATATCATCCTAGTGCAATTTGTTTGAAAGTCAGTATTATGTTTCTTTTTCTTTTGTATATATATATATATATATATATATATATATATATATATATATACTGTCCCTACTTACTATTTGCACATTTTTCTATGCTGCTTTGACAAAGAAATTTCCCGCCTGTGGGACAAATAAAAGTATATCTCATCTTATCTTATGTTCAACGCAGATAATAAAAAAATATTCCAAAGTCAGTCCAAACCCGTACTGAATTTTGCTGAATCCATAGCAATAACAGTGAACCGAGAATCAGCTGAAATCGAGATGGATCAGCAGTGCCAGTTAAGGTTTTAAAGGAATGCATTACAATATTTAAGTATTTCAAAGTATGAAGGGTGTTCAAGTCAAACCGGGACTTTAAACCATAGACTCCAAGTACAGTATTATTACTCTATTAGCTGCAGTACAACATTTGAATGGTGCAAATGTCCATATGTCTGTGAATGACAGTTGGGCCTTTAAGGGGAGTTCCTGGGAGGCTAGTGTTTTAGATGTTAAGCAGGGAGTCAGATCATGGCTCCAGCATACTGAGAAAACCTTCTACCTTGATGGTATCCAACCACTAGTGAAACACTGGTGAACTACTGTACAGTAAGTGAATTAGTGTTGCAGGGGATTATATAGAGAAATAGAAAGGAGTTTTTTTTTACTCTCATAACTAATAAAGTCGCAGTTTGAATTGAACTCCCCAAGTATAAGATAAAATAGGAATATGATATCAGAATGCAAGGTATTTCAGGACTTTAGAACACAGAAGCTATAGTAGACCCCAAGTAGAAATAGTAAAAGACATAGACAACATGGTGGTGTTTCTATGATCTAACTATACAGTATATCTAACTATCTTTTTTTAACCAAATAACCCACATGCACGCATCCATGCACACACACACACACACACACACACACACACACACACACACACACACACACACACACACACACACACGATTTTTTTCCCCAGTGTTGCCTTGTAAAACTAGCCCCAAGCCCAAATTTAGTTGTGTTAGCTAGGATTGCTTGTTTCTTGGCTGTTGTTCCCAGCAACCTTTTTTTTTTCTTTTTTGAATAAGAAATTTCTTGATGTGACAGTTCCACACAATAAGTCAACACAAAAAAAACAGAAGCCCGGCAGCCATCTCATTTTCATTTTACACAGAGTGTGAGAACAGGATGCCCAAGAATAATAAGGGGAAGACATATGAAAGAAAGAAAGAAAGAAAGAAAGAAAGAAAGAAAGAAAGAAAGAAAGAAAGAAAGAAAGAAAGAAAGAAAGAAAATGTTTCAATCAATTATATATAAGGATATAAGTATGTTATATAAATTATATATTGTATATCATATATCATTAGTATCTCAATCAAATTAACATGCAAAGAGTGGTAGGTTAGGATCTTAGGCTTAAGTCATAAGTCTGAGCGAATGCATGGAGGGTGGTAGATCTGGAAACTGGTGGAAGTAAAAGAAGAGACAGATGTATGATGGCACATAGACAACTTCAGTAACAAAAAGTCATAGACTGACGCTAGTGGATCAATGATTAGTGGTTTGATTCCCACCTCCGGTCTGTTTGCATGATCTCCCTATGTTTGGTTGGTTTCATCCGGGTACTCCAGTTTTCCTCCCACAGTCCAAAAAGGTGCAAATTGGGCTAATTGTTGGTCCCAAATTGCGAAAAAGTGTGAATGCATATGGGAATGTTGACTGGGTATCCTATCACGGTCTTAGGAATGGGAATAAATACAATAGTCACCATTGGCCTTCCAGGTCCCTAGTTGGACTATAAAGGTCCTAGACAAGCATGAGAAAAAACAATAAATCGGAGGTAAAAACAAGGAAGAACAAGGGAAAAAAAAAAAGTTAGGATGCTCTTTTGATTTAACATCACACACACAAAAAAAAAGGAAAAAAAAAGTGCGCCAAAGTGCCAAAATGCGCAGTAACTCAATGTCCACTTGGAACACTTACAACAGTAATCAACACGTTTGCCGCCTGGTGCAAAAACAGTTTTGGTCTCTACAGATCAGGTTTCCTTCTTGACAACTGTACAGGAGTTAAATTTCTGTCAAACCGCTGTTAGCTTTAACTAACCAGCTAACTGGACTTGTTGTAGTTTAACTTGGTTGTCGGTTTTGACACCGGACAGCGTGTACCGGAGTTCAGTCATGACACACATTTAAGCCATAAAAGTTGAAAGACTTTCTTTTAGTGCATGTTATTACCTCATAACATATAACAGCCTATCAACTTACATTATGCACATTTTCTTTTATTACTAGACAGCAGAAGATGAGGGAGGGCATGCAGGGCTTTCACACTCCTGCAGTCTGGAGATTATCCGCCCTTTCCTGTTGTTTAATGACATTCTAGAAATACCACGACGAGCTATTTATTATTCTGTGTAGAAAGTTTGGAAAGGGAATATCATGAATATCATGAATGTGATGTAACGTATATTATAAATTGCCAGAACTTACAACAGCGTTGACCTGCTGCTAAATTCTGCAGGCTATTCATTTCAGAAACAGTCATACAGTGAGATTCTTTTGGGGGAATTGTTCCTTGAAAATGACAGCATGCATTGATTCAGCTGTCGAATGTATTATTAATCAGGGCCAGTACAAAAAACAAAAAAAAAAATCACTGAATAAATGTAAATAAGTTTAGAATAGCTGATGGTGGCTAAGAAAAAAAAATTTTAAACACGGAATAAAATGTTCTTGGTCTTTGGAGAAAATGACAGAGAAATTGCATTGAAAAGGATTACCTGCCGATGCTGAAAGTTTCAGTTGTACAGTTTACAAAGCTTCATATGAAACATAATCCTTTTTCAGTAGAGAAATAAACAAGGATGAATACAGATGATGGGTTCCAAATGGTTACATGTACAAATCAATTTTTTGGAAAGATTGCCAGAAGGTACAAAATACACCTGGTGAAAAAAAAGAGGCATGCAATGGGACTGTGTTACCGCAGGACACAACAAAACAGTTCAGTAAGGTGAAGTTGTATCTACTGCCTGGCCAAAAAAATGCACATTTGCTTTTGCAGGTGCAGGTGAAGCACACGAACTTGATTGACTCCAACATAGAGAGCGGTGCGATAATCTAGCCGCAAAACTAATAAAAGCGTAAAGGGCTTTCTCCAGGTCACTCTGATTCAGAAAGGGCTTGACCTTTGCCAGGAGGCGAGGATGGAAAAAGCCTGCCATGAATCAATGTGTATCTGAAAGTTTAAACTGTTGCCTAAAGTCACCCCCAAATTTTTAACTGCTTGGCCAAAATGAGGGGGCGGGAAATCAAGCCTGCGAAGGTTCGAGGTGTCAATACATTCTGTTTTACTCTCGTTCAGACAGAGATCATTTCAAATATACTGTATACAGTCATGTTCAAAAGTTAGTACCCCATCTTTTACTTCTACGAGTTGTTGTGTAAACCGTAATAAGAATCATCTGATCATAGAGGGTCTTGGGCAAATTAGTATTAGGGTCAGTCTCAGACAAACAACATAATAGAACTTTTTACACAGTGGCATAATTTATTTAACAAAAATGAAGCTAGTACTACTGTATACTACTGTACCCCGTGATACAGCCTGCAGATCCACCTTTAGCAGCAATAACTTGAAGTAATAATTTTCTATATGACTTTATCAGTCTCTCTCATTGTTGTGGAGAAGTTTTGGTCCATTCGTCATTTCAACATTGCCTCAGTTCATTTTTTGGAATTCACTTATGCACAGCTCTCTTAAGGTCCCACCACAGCATTTCAATTGAGTCGAGGTCTGGGGACAATGCCGAAGGTCATTCAGAAAGCAAACCTGTGATTCTTATGTTTTTCAGCATTTCTGTTGATTCACTGGTGTGCTTTGGATCATTGCCCTGTTGCATGACTCAATTTTGACCAAGCTTTAGATGTTGGACATGTGGCCTCACATTTGCATCTAGGATACTCTTTTATAGAGAGGATCTCATGGTCAACTTGTGGCTGCAAAAACAAGCCCAAATCAACACCCTCGACCACCACGCTTGACAGTGGGTATGAGTTGTTTGTGCTGAAATGCTGTGTTTGGAGCTGAGTATCAGGCCAAACAACTCCATTATGGTCTCATCTGTGCATAGGACATGGTTCCTGAAACCTTGTGCTTTTTTTTCTAGATGCATTTTTGCGAAAGAAGTGGTTTTTGCCTGGCAACCCTTCCAAGCAAACCATACGTGTTCAATTTACATCTAATTGTGCTGCCATGGACTGACTTTGGGGTCAATGCGCTGGAAGATTCTAGAAAGACTGGCATTCGCTTTGTCTTAAATTTTGGATAATGTGGATAATCTTTCTTACTGAACTCCAAAGAGTTTGGAAATTGTTTTATAACCCCTTCCAGACTGATGTTCAGCAACAATTGCTTCTCCAAGACCATTGATTATATCACCTGAATGTTCCAGATCTGTAAACTGCTCAAACTGTGCTTTTTTTTTAATGATCTGCACACCTGATGATGATCAATTCATCAATGGGTTATAATTAGCAGCACCTGGATGCAACTTACCCTCTTAAGTCCCGTGAAGGCAGTAAGGGAAGACTTAGCATGAGAAAAAATAATAATATAAATCCAGGATTGTTTTTAATGTTTTTATTATGGATGATTAAAAACCCAGTAGGGCCGTCGCTGTGTTTAGTGTACAGTGTGTATAGATTGTTTGGATGTCTTTTAAAATTCATATTGAGGTGAAATTGCTGAAAAAACAAATCATATTCAAATCTATAAATGCTGATTTGAATTGGTATTCTGTGAACAGGTAAGAAAAGGTGTTATTTTACTAAGAAAATATGAGAGAGGGTTTTTTTTTTTTTTTTTTTTTGGATGTTCCTGCCCTGGCCCACATTAGCAGCTGGAGATTCTGACTCACCTTCTTGGAAGCTATACATAACCTTTTCAGATTCCAGAAAGCTTCATGGGGGATTTGGTGGGGAAGAGAAAATACTTTTAAGAGCAGCTCCATCCAGATGGAAAGGTTCTGCCATGTCTCTGCCTTGTCTTTTGAGTTTTATGAAAGTCATGAAACAGCTGCTCTGGGAGCTCAGAATATTTCACCAAGCACTTACAGTACATTCCCTCCAAAGAGTGCCAGGGCTATGCTGGAAATATTAAAAGAAAAAAAAAAGGCTCTTTTTTTTTCAATCCTATTTAAATTGCGGGTGGTGTTGGGGGAGGGGGGGGTAATGGGAAATGCAATGGGCAGCATGGAAAGGTCATTCTCAAAGCTAAAACGGGTTACATCCAGACTAAGGAGTCTCTGTGGACAGCACAGACTGCCTGATGTAAAAGAAAGTGAAGGACATTCCAATAGGCAAAAGGGAATGTCATTAACATATTTGGAAACACCGTTTCTAATAAACGGCTACTGTAATAAAAGTAGGTCCAGTATAAATATGCTAATTCAAACATGACTTTTAAAACTAGTGTTGCCAGCTTATAAATTTGATTTCCCTCGTTATGCTTTATTGCAGTGATTATCCTAGTTATATTATCATATTTTATACTGTATGTAACATGGCATGGTGATTAATGCAAATTCAGTTATTGCAAAGTTTATGGAAATTATGCAAATGCCAAGGAAAATCGTATTTCTTGTTAGTTTTACACAAATATTGTAAAAATAAGGTAAAATACAGAAATCTTGTACTTGTACTATGGTGGCCTGCATTGGTCACATAATAATAATAATAATAATAATAATAATAATAATAATAATAATAATAATAATAATAACAATAATAATAATAATAATTGTATATACAATTTAGTTAAATTAATATATTAAAAATATAAATGTTTTTCTAGTTCACTATGTGCAGGATTTAGCAAAACAAGCAAATAATAATAATAATAATAATAATAATAATAATAATAATTGTATGTACAATTTAGTTAAATTAATATATTAAAAATATAAATGTTTTTCTAGTTCACTGTGTGCAGGATTTAGCAAAACAAGCAAATAATAATAATAATAATAATAATAATAATAATAATAATAATAGTAATAATAATAATAATAATAATAATAATAATAATAATAATAATAATAATAATAAAATATTTGTCCATTTTGGGGCTTCATATCAGGGCAATTTGTTCACAAGAATTTTATTTCCTATGGTTAACTTTAAGAATTAGACATGTGCATGTCTTTCTTCTTTAAAGAATTAAGAAACATTAAATGTTACGCTCCTGACTGGCTTAATGTTCAACTCCCTTTTTTGTGTAAACTTTTAAGCAGCAAGTTTAACATCCATGACCTCGGACACAAAAAAATAAGTTGAATCACGGAATCCTCCTTGAAAATCCCCTTTGTCGCAGTTGATGGTCTCCCACTGCACTACCGAATGTTTATGGAGATGACACCACTGACAAAATTAATGTGCACAGATGGATACAAAAGTTTAAGGAAGGGGAAACCAGCATTGAAAACAAACCATGCAGTGGGAGGCCATCGACTGCAACAAAGGAGATTGTCTAACAGGATTCCAGAGTTGGGTTCAACAATGAATCGTTTGTAATGGAGACTATATTACCGCTCAAAGCTTTGGGATCACTTGCAACTTTCTTTGTTTTTGTTTAGTGATTTATTTTCTACGTTCTACAACATTACTCGGGATTTCAAAACTGTAAAATAACATATGGAATTAGGTAATTATGCAACAACAACAACAACATCAGTCAATTGTTATTTTAAGACATGAAGGTCAGCCTTTCTGGAATAGTTCTTGCAAGAACAGTATTGGGTCAAATGCATTTGCAAAACCCATCAAACTCCACGACCTTCCCGGGAAAACAAGACCAAAACTTACCTCTTCTGCAGAGGAGAAGTTCATTTAGAGTCACCAGCCTCAGAAATCACCAATCACCAAAAAACCACATCGGATTACTGTATAATGGAAAAGTTACTCTGCCAAAACTCATGGGTTGAACCATCTATGTCAGTTAATAAAAAAAAAAAAGTTATGCCTACTTATGCAATACTTTTAGTAGTCACAGCTGTCACAGCTCATTATTTGTGCTCAATAATTTGCTATTTTTAAACAAGATGTCATTATTTTGTCATCTTAGAATTTCAAGTCGTTATCTGACCTCATACATAAATTGAGAGAATTATGTAATGACAAGAGCTGTTATTTAGTCTGTTGGAATTTTAAATACCATACCTGAACATGTGTAGGTAAACTACTGATCTTCAACTGATTCAGTCAACTGAATTTCACTAATGGCGTACTTCATATCTGGAACATGGTGTACAGAATAAGAATTATATTCTAATATTCAACAAATTAGTCCCATCAACTGATAGTTGGATGCTATTTAGTCTAGCGGTGTTGTGAAATAAAGAGATTAATACTTTGAATAATGTGTTGTAAATTTGGAATAATTACTTATTTTGTCCAAATAATGAGATATTGATTCCAAGCAATGACAATTTCTAGAAATATTAACGTATCCATTCAACATGATGACATACTGTAGCACTTCTATATTCTTTCCATCAACTTGCAGTCCAGGGCTTCTATAATTTATATCCATCATCCCAGTAAGAAAGTTTTTTATATAACTTATGGCATTAAAGTGGGTGATGCTTTTTTAACACTTTCTGGCAGTTTTATGTAAGCATATCAAACCGAGAAATTGCTACAGATTTTTTTTTTCTTCTTCTTAGTGAAACAATAAATAAGGAGTGTAATACTCCTATGTGAAGTAAATGCTCCTGGCAGTACATAACTCTAGGAAAATGGTTTTGTCAACACTATTCTGGTCTAATGGGGATGTTATAGTTTTTATTTCTCATAGCGATGCTCGAGGAAAGTCAGGACTACCACAGGGGTGAATTCTACATATTTGAGGTGTGATGTTTAAACATGTTGATATTAAACTTGATCCATTGACCTCCAACGCTTGTTTTTAATGAATTTTAAACAAAGCTGATTCTATCATGGAATGTATCAATGCATATCATTAGATTTTGTCTACTCTATGGCTATATGGATGGGTGAAAAGTAACTAGGTATTCAAACTTATTAATACAGTCCACATTTCTACAATACAAATTGTACATGTACTTTATTACATAGGAAAATGAAAGCTAATCTATAAATTTCAACAGTAGATCCCGGTTGGGTCAACCAGTTTCCTCAAACGGCCGAGGATGGAATGCACAGTCGTCTGAAGGAAGTCGTTTGGGATATTGCCGAAAACCTCCTTAATCTGCGCCTTTGTTCTGTACACCTCCTCTATTGCATAGCACCACAGGAGAAAAAAAAATGACATGGAGTGAGATCTGGACTTCTTGGAGGCCATTAAAGAGGTCTGCATCGTCCCAAGCCAGCGTCCTGGAAAATGGTGGTCTTACCACACATGCACAGTAGGAACAAAATGTGGTATTCTACCATGGGATGGTGCTCCAGTGATACTACAAATTTTATAGCCATTAAATATCGCCTAGTTCATTTTCATCCGCCCTACAGTATATATGTTGGACACCTGACCATCACATCCATACGTGTCTTTGAACATTACATTCCGAATCAGGTCACCCCTAGAAAAGGCTCCACACTTCTAGCAAGGCTTTCTGCTAGATTCTGGGGAGATGCTGTGGAAATATGCATTCATTCAGTGACAAGATGATTAGTCAGTTCAGGCATTGATACAGTATCAGGCAAGGAGGCCTGGGCACTTTAGTCGTTCCAAAGCTGTTCAGTGGGGTCGAGATCAGGGCTCGCAAGTTCTTCCACTCCAACCTTTTCAAACCATGTCTTCATGGAGCTTGATTTGTGCACAGGTGCAACATTGTGGCAACAGTTTGGGCTAAGAACCATATACAAGTGTGATGGTCAGGTGTCCATAAACTTTTGACAATATTGTTTTGTTTTTTTTCTTTTCATAAATACCAAATCTCAGGATCAATGCTGTCTCTTTTGTAATATTTTCTAGAACATTTTTTGTACCAATGTTGTTTACAAAGAACAAAACATTTGCTTTGATTATATTTGATAGAGAAAAAACAAATATAGGTGTAGACGGTGGTTTTATTCAACCAATTATAGTGTCAAGAAAGAAAAATGCTGAAACCTTTTGTTTCTCAGGTAAACACTATTGATTTTTGGCTTTTTATTTCTTTTAAACTGAGGTGTGATGAAATAATTACACCAATTCCCTTTAGCTTTACACAAAGCCAAATGACCATCACTTGGCCACTTAAAAAAAAAATAAAAATTAATCACGCACCAATACACTGTAAGCATCATGCTTTCTTAAAACTATTGTGGATTTGCTTGTTTAAAAGCCGGTGTCTCAGATGCTGTACGGTGTGTTTTACTGTAGTTCTGTAATGATTTATATTACATACTACACAATACACATTTTTTTTGCATTGGGAATTGCACAAGCCAAATAGCAAGTAAATAACCATCACAATGTTTTTTTAAGCATCCCATAAAAATAAATGATAAACACTTTCCTATTGACTACATCATATGTAAACCTTATGAAACTGTGAGCAATTTGTAAATTGTAAATTCATTCCTCACAGTCACGAGTCTCTAATATGCATATTGAGCTCACGATGTTGAATTTCCCATTTCCCTGTGTTTCTTTGTTGATTTAAGCAATGGAATAAACACCTCTGGCTATGCTATATATATATATATATATATATATATATATATATATATATATATATATATATATATATATATATATACTTGATTATCATACATACATAACAAATTAACATCTCGAAATAAATGCTGCAGACAGATTCCACCGGCATGCTCATAATGCACTGGAATTAGATTATACGATCCATTTTAAGGCAAAACAAACAGCTCTGTGTTTTTGTTTGGTGCCATCAAATTAACGTCCATGACGATAGCTAGTTATGTTTTGATGGCCATCAGGCCTCCCGTGCATCATACCTCAAGCAAGAAATCTTATTTGGCATTTCACATTACTCCCTAGGTGCGGAACAATGTCTTATGCAAACTGGATATATGCACTGTAATATGAGACTTAATTAATAAATCAGGTAATAAATAATGCATGAATGTTCTGAATAATTGAGTCCTGCATAAATGTTCCAGCTGTGATTGGAAGGTGTGGTGGAAAACATCAGATTCCTCTGTCATGGTCCTTGAAATGCTTACTGTTGATATCTAGTCAGAATTCCAATGCTTTTTGTAACTGTGAGAGAAATTGTTTATGGGGACAAACCATATATTTATATATATCCATATATACATAATAATTGTTATTGTATTATAGTCAATGAATGAAGAAACTCGCTCAGTCCGACGGGAATAAGTGGGTGACAAAATCTTCATCCCTACGAGAGCTATAATTTTTTTTTAAACAATTTTTCATTTTTTCATTTTCATTTCAACCACAACACTGGTTACGCATGCACCAAAAGCACTTAAAGAGACCCACTAGGGCAGAAATTATGCTGCCCCATGTTTGCTCTATGGACATTTTAAAAGTAGGAGAAGCAGTGGACAGGACATTCATTGACAATGGTCATGGTTTTAAGAAATGATTCACATTGACCAACATCTACTGTAAATCTCCATAAATGAGCCGAATCCGCAATTTGCCTAGAGGATTATAAAGTGGTTGTCAATGAGGGATTCACATGTACCATGTTGACCTTGTTATGCACAGAAAGGAGCTAAAGAAAGAAAACTAGTTTCAGGTCTTTTAAGTAAATTTTGAGATGTTTTGAGCTGAAATGTTTGCTGAGACCTGCTAACCCTCACTCATCATGTAAGAACTAATCGAGGTTCAGTCGAGACTGCGCCGCGCTTTGATTTTCCCCTTTTTTTGAGAAGGCTGTCAGGATACTTTGATTTTCACCAGGGGGAATCGATGTGAGGATATTTCTCAGAGACGTTTGCTTGGAAACTGTCTCAGATAAAAACTTCACGCAAATTCTCCTCAAATCTACAGTATGTTCAGGAAATGTTATTTTATTTTTGCTTGGAAAACAGGTCTAACACCATCACCAATCCAGGTTACTGTTGCCTGATTATAGTTTTGCAACAGTTTGTAACTGGTTGAATAATATATATATTGTGAGTTAGTTTTTGTCATTGTGTACTCACTATGTAGTGGTGTTAAAATTCTAAAAATGACATGTGGCTATTTCCAGCTCTATTTGATGGCTTTCTAATGGGGTTCAGAGTGCCGATGGTTTAATGTCGATTTAATGGACTTAATAACTGATGTCTGCGATATTCAAACCTACAGTATAATGATGTTACACTTCAGGAATTCTGTAAGAAAACAAGAATTTACTTTGGTGATTTAAAACTAGATTTTAAAAAAAATCCATTAAAATACAACAATGTCAGTAATAACAGCTTGAATATATTTTGGATTTGTAGCCGCCTTGAGAATGATTTCTTAAAAACTAAAACCATTAGGGCATGACAGAACCACTCAAGAACACATTTGTCTTTCATATGTGAACATTAAGTAAAGCTCTTGACTTGTATTTACATTATTACATCCACCAAACTACTGCAACACGAATGGATTATCCCGAGAATCAGCAGTGTTCCTAATAAAGTGTCCAGTGAGTGTATGTCAATCCTGTTTAAACGGAATTCTTAATGCCTTGGATGATTATGACCTCCCAGCATTACCAAGTGTAAATAGTTCTGCAAATAGAATGTGTTCGTTCATATGCAGCTACACATTCAGCAGTTCGATGTAGTCATTATCGATATCTAATTAGTGTACAGACAGGTGGATAAAACATTGAATAGATAAATATTGAAAACAGATCCTGGAATAAATCCAGTAGATCCTGTAGACATCGCAGACTGTTCTTATTTTATTTTTTACTTTATTATACTTTTTTTTTCTTCTTTTTTTTGCATAGCTGATTGTTAAAGGTGACCAAGGCATGTCAAACTCTCCAGCGCTGGGTGTGAACATTTACATTCCCATTACAACTTAAAAACCGTTGACCTTTGAAAGGCAGACAGAGAAGCAGCAGGTCTAGGAACAGGAAGCAACGTAGCCATTACTGTCATTATAGCGCGAAGCTGTGTGAACTGACACGGAAAAAAAAAAAAAAAACCTTCATTCCTTTCATGTTAATTTTGGCTCTTTGTGTCAGCTGTCAGGTCTTATTTATTATAGGGGTGAAAGAAAAAGCAAATGTTTGTTTGGAAAGGTGGTGAGCAGTCAAGGATAAACTAAGAGGGCTAAGAAAAGAAATATGCATGTGCAAACTGCAGGCTTTACCGAGGTGAGAGGGTTTTAACAGAGGGATGACCTCTTTCAGGGACAAAAAAAAAAAAAAAAAAATACTTCAGTAATTACAGTCTTAGAAAGAAAGGTGACTGGAGATTTTCAAAGTACTAATCTAGAAGGTCACATTTTCCTTACATCCATCCAATAACTGTATGCAATTATCAGTCTTATGGTTTTAGCATCCACTCTTTTCTGTTTAGCATCTAAGCCTAACAGAATACCTAAGCCTGATACTCAATGAAAACTTGATGCTGGAGTAAGCAAACACTTATATAAAATGAGGAGAAAATTTCCCTCCCATTAAGACAAGAATTCCATCTAGTTTGGAATAATCATGTGAAAGTAAATATATGTGATTTCCTAGCAACGCCTGGCTGTTTTTAGCTAAGCTAGTTTATTTTCTTTGCTAACACTTGGTTTCTTTGCTATCACTAGCCTTGGTTCAAGTAGCTAGCATAAGTGGCTGAACAGCAAGCCAAATTCTAGCTAAATAGAAAATGAGGTATATATTATGGTATATATTATAGTTTATTATAGTAAAGTATATGTTCTGTAATATACAAGTCTATTACTTACGGAACTTGCATATATAAGTACTTTATAAGGTTTCAAGGTAGGTAATATACAGTATCCATTCATCAGTGGGTTCCATGGTAGTACTATGGTGTGTACCACCATACTTTGGTAAATACCATGGTAAGTACTAAATCACTTCAGTGGGTTCTGTGTACAATCATACTTTGGTAAATACCATGGTAGGTACTGTACTATGGCACTTCAGTGAGGACCATGCCAGTACTATAGAGTGTACCACCATACTTTGGTAAATACCATGGTAAGTACTATATCACTTCAGTGGGTTCCATGGTAGTACTATCGTGTGTACCATCATACTTTGATAAATATTGTACCATTGTAGGTACTATGTCAATTCAGTGGGTTCTGTGGTAGTTCTGTGGTGTGTACAGTACCATCATACATTGGTAAATATCATGGTAGCTACTATGACACTTCAGTGAGTACAATGCCTGTACTATAGTATGTTCCATCATACTGTGGTAAATACCATGGTAGGTACAGTACTATGACACTTCAGTGAGTACAATGCCTGTACTATATTATGTACCATCATACTGTGGTAAATACCATGGTAGGTACTATGGCACTTCAATGGGTTCTGTGGTAGTACTCTCGTGTGTACCACCATACTGTGGTAAATACCATGGTAGGTACTGTACTATGGCACTTCAGTGAGTACCATGCCAGTACTATAGAGTGTACCACCATACTTCGGTAAATACCATGGTAAGTACTATGTCATTTCAGTAGGTTCTGTGGTAGTACTATCGTGTGTACCATCATACTTTTGTAAATACCTTGGTAGGTACTGTACTATGGCACTTCAGTGAGTACCATGCCAATACTATAATGTGTAACACCATACTGTGGTAAATACATGGTAGGTACTGTACTATGGCACTTCAGTGAGTACCATGCTAGTACTATAGAGTGTACCACCATACTTAGGTAAATACCATGGTAAGTACTATGTCATTTCAGTAGGTTCTGTGGTAGTACTATCGTGTGTACCATCATACATTGGTAAATCCCATGGTAGGTACTATGGCACTTCAGTGAGTACCATGCCAGTACTATAGTGTGTACCATACTTTGGTAAATACCATGGTAAGTACTATATCACTTCAGTGGGTTCCATGGTAGTACTATGGTGTGTACCATCATACTTTGATAAATATTGTACCATTGGAGGTACTATGTCAATTCAGTGGGTTCTGTGGTAGTTCTGTGGTGTGTACAGTACCATCATACATTGGTAAATATCATGTTAGCTACTAAGGCACTTCAGTGGGTTCCATGGCAGTACTACAGTGCGTACAATCATACTTTTGTAAATACCATGGTAGGTACTATATCACTTCAGTGGGTTCCGTGGTAGTACTATGGTGTGTACCATCATACTTTTGTAAATACCATGGTAGGTACTATGGCACTTCAGCGGGTTAGTTGTTAGTTGTTGTTTTTTTTTTGCTTAATTCTAGGTTTCTTATTTAGATGTTGACACACACTATGAGCTAAATGTGAAGCAAAAGCTAGAAATGTGAGTGATGTAAAAACTGACAAAAAATCTTTTTAAAAATGGCACCCCTGCCATCGGACTACCATGGTACCTGTACAGTAGCATAGTAAAATTTCTTTGCAGTGTTGAGTGCTTATATAATGTTTTAGATAAGTTTCACAACAAAGTACGACTTTAAGTTCAATTCATCAGTTCAAAACATTTATTGTTTACTTTTTAATATTTGAGTACATTTTGGACTTTTAATTAAGAATGATTTTGACACATTATCTATAAATTTCATTCTCAGATATTCCTCCAACCATCGAGTATGCCCTACTTACCTTCTCTATCTCCGGCTTTCATCTAAGAAGCAAACAAAGTAGTACAAAGAAAGCAAAAGTGGGTTTTGTAATATCTTTCTGCAAATTATTTGCCTACAGACATAAGTTCAGGTAATTGCTGTAACTAATCTTGTTTTACACAAAGCTTTTCTGTTAAATACTTGTTTTTTTTTCCCAGACTCAGCATTTTTTATTTCACACACAATAAATGAGGCAGAACAATTTAATCTGTGTCCCTGAGCATCCATTTCATATCCTAATCCTCAGATACATGACATAGTTTGGCCATAAATGCTTTCTTTTTTGTCTTTTTCCTTTTTCATGATGTTACGGCTGCTATTCCAGTTCTGTTCAAATTCTCAATACTCAATTAAATAATTCATAATATATTATTTTTTACCTCTTTTCCCCTGATAGCTGGCGACATAACCCAAACATGGAAAGAAAAACATCTAGGCGTGAACCAATGTACGCTGAGTGAAATTTGAACTCTTGTTTATTTTATTTGTTTATATTGGAATTTAATAATTTATTGTCCAGGTCACAGCCATACTGTCAAACATAAATATAAATTGAAGTGTGTATTAGTCACACAGAGGAGTAGGTCTGTATAAAAATAGTCAGACCTCAGCTGTGAGCAGTTTTTATACAAATACACACACACACACACACACACACACACACACACACACACACACACACACACTCGCATACACAAACATAAAAGTGACATAGAAACAATAAAAATTTGTATCTTGCATGAGAAAACATTTCCACATTTTGACAATCTTAGATAATTACAGCATGTTGGACAATAAAAGTTTTAATTTTTAATTTTTTTTCTCATTTAATTTTTTTACCATTTCAGGGAAAATGTTTGTTACAACATATACACACACATAATTCCCTTACAATTTATTCAACATTTATATAGGACCAGCATGCATAATGTTGCATAATTGCATAATACATGGCTTCAATACAATTACAGGACAAACAATCTAAAAAATACAGCAGAAAGGTTATTATCACATACTACATGAACAAATTATATTATTATTATTATTATTATTATTATTATTATTATTATTATTAACTTTATCATTGAAGTAGATTTCATTATTTGTTTTACTGTAACTGGTATTTTGAAGTGTAATTTACATACTGTACTTTATTATAAACAAGGACATTTACAGAAGACTTTACAGAAGTGTAGTACAGTGATGAGACTCTAAGCTGCAGTAAAACATTTAAATGGTTATGGTTACATTTAAACATGTATTATTAAGATTTAAATGGTTAAATGGTTATCACTC
This sequence comes from Clarias macrocephalus, assembly GCA_011419295.1. NCBI lineage: Eukaryota > Metazoa > Chordata > Actinopteri > Siluriformes > Clariidae > Clarias > Clarias macrocephalus. The sequence continues at coordinate 40,321 of JAAGKR010000261.1, forward strand.
ACCAACACCACTTGCAATTTACAAGAACTGGCTTCCGATCATGGATCTGGCATCCCGAGAAACCCTTTTACCTTGATGGTACGAAACACTGGGATAAGTGCAGTAGTGTAGCGAGTGTAGTGAGTTTTAACTTTTTAACTGTGTTCTGTTATTCTGCACAATCAAAAGTCCCAATTACTATCATACTATCATACTATCATATCATTCTTCTTACTATCATACTTATTGCACATTTATTTGTAATTTTTTTGTGTCTTTTTTATTTTTAATTCTTTTTATTCTTTATTCTGAACAATGTAATGCTTATTCAGCTTTCAATGTTTATAGTGCTATACAAATTATTATTATTATTATTATTATTATTATTATTATTATTATTATTATTATTATCAATAATTAAAATGGACATGAAAATAAGTCAGCAGGTCCCAGTTCTGTTCTTCATAGGCCAGTGACAAAATATATATTATAATTAAATAAATTATACACTCACCATAAGACCAACTGATGAAGGAATCAAGTTTGGACTATCTAGACAATTTCAGAACAGACAGAGCTCGTTTCTCTTCACGTTCTTGCTTTTGGGCTAATTTCACGTCTTTTTGCTCTGTACCTGTAATTAGGTGGGACGTTTTATTGAATCCTGACAATCCTTTTTAAACGTATTGCCTCTCACACCGATTTTATCAAAACCCAGTTGAACAAAGATATGTCTACATCACACAAAAACAAGCTGTTGAAAGACTGCATCGTCTCGTCTCTGATCTGTAACAGGATTACTCTGAAAATTCACTGGGTAGTAGCCTATAGCATAGGTCAAGACAGTGCAATAACCTCTGGACTTATTTTTCTTTCAGTCTTTGTCATTATTAATGTCATCTTTTCTACCGAAATCTATGTGCGCCAGTCAGTGCTAAAGCTCATAATCCTGTTCACTGCTGATGGTGAACTTGTGAGTTGGAATCAACATCATATCACTGATGGAACGAGACATCCCTGTCAGTACTCATACCAAGAGTGTGTACATGAACATGAAGTGCCACGAGCAGAGTTTACAACCTGACTCCATGCACTAGTCATAAATACCTTAGGGCTCTTTTTATGTGTAAGCTGAATGTGAGTAGATTAAAAGCTCCGAATGGGTGAACAAATGACCCGTGGCCAGTTCCAAATGTATTTGATGATTTTCCCCTTTCCTGTGACCCGTTCTATGATTTATTAGTCCTTTTTAAATTATGTCTATAATATTCAGTATTCAGTACTTCATTGTGTATACTTTGCAAGTACTGGGTTAGACCCCATTTGCCTTCAGAACTGCTTTAATTCTTCATGGTATAGATCCGACTAGGTGCTACAACCATTGCTGGTGAGATTTTGGTCCATATTCCCTTGAGCTGTCAGCTGCACATCCGTGATGCAAATCTCTCGTTCCACCATATTCCAAAGGTGCTCTACTGTATAGAGATTTTGTGACTGTGGAGGCCATTTAAGTACAGTGAACTGATTGTGATGTTCAACACACCAGTTTGAGATGATTTTAGCTTTGTGACATGGCGTGTTATCCTGTGGTCATAAAGGGATGGACATGGTCAATTTCCCCCAGACCATTACACAGCCTGAACCATCGATACAAGGCAGGATGGATTCATGCTTTCATGTTGTATACACCAAATTCTGACCCTAGCTTCTCAATGAGACTCATCAAAACAAGCAATGTTTTTCCAATCAATTGTCCGATTTGGTGGCCCAGTGCAAATTGTAGCTGTAGTTTCCTGTTCTTACTGGCACGTGGTGGGCTCTCCTGCTGCTGTAGCCCACCTGATTCAAGGTTCAGCATGTTGTGAGTTTTAATCAACTCGAACGTGTCTGGCCATTCTCCTCTGACCTCTGGCATCAACAAGGCAATGCCACTCATTGGATATTTCTCTTCTTCAGATCGTGCTTTGTAAACCGTTTGTTTCACACACCGGTTTTGTGTGAAAATCCCAGAAGATCAGAAGTTTCGGAAATACTCAGACCAGCCAATCTGGCACCAACGACCATGCCATGTTCAAAGTCACTTAAATCACGTTTTTTTCCACATTCTGTTGCTTGGATGAAACTTCAGTTGCTTGGATCATCCCGGCCATGTCTTCATGACTAAATGCATTAATTTGCTACCAAGTCTGGCAGGTGTACCTAATGAGAGTATAATAAACTTAAAATTGAATAAAATATTGAATGTTACCAGGCTGTAGTTGAATATGATTAATCTCAAACCAAATACATCCTGGATTCAAAACAAGTCAATTCCACTATGACCATTCAAATTCTTAATAAAAACCATTATAGAGTTTAGATACTTCAGGTTTCCTAGACCTAATTTCGAAGATCTACAAATTTGTTACATTCATTAAGACTAGCTGGCTGACACTGTAGAATGACACTATGACACTGTAGGAGGTAGTTTAAATGCAACTATCGGTACAAAGAGATTTTCTGACCTTTGTTATAAGTTCCATTGTGGTTTTTAATCCTTTTTATAAGGGATTAGTCAAGCTTTATGAATTCTATTCAAAATTTCATTAATAAAAAATAAAGCATTTTGTAATTCAGCATTACTTTCATTCATCTTTCATCTTCTATACCGTTTACCCTGTGTTCCCTGGGGCAGCAGGGGGGCCTGGATCCTAACCCCTGGAGACTTAGGGCACGAGGGAAGGGCGCACACACGCATACAGGTGAATCTGGAAAAATTAGAATATCATGCAAAAGTTCATTTATTTCAGTAATCCAACCTAAAAAGATGTAACTAATATACGAGATAGACTCCAAAATCTCCTGGTAGACGGCTGTGTTGACCCTGGACTTAATGAAGCACAGTGGACCAAGACCAGCAGATGACATGGCTCCCCAAATCAACACAGACTGTGGAAACTTCACACTGGACTTCTTCACACTGGACCTCTCCATTCTTCCTCCAGTATCTTGGCTTCCAAATGAGATGCAAAAGTGGCTCACATAAGAAAAGAGGACTTTAGACCACAGAGGAACAGACCAGTTCTTTTTTTCTTTAGCCCAGGTAAGACGCATCTGACGTTGTTTGTCGTTCAGGAGTGGCTTGACAAGAGGAATACGACGTTTGAAGCCCATGTCTAGGATCCATCTGTGTGTGGTGGCTCTTGATGCACTGACTCCAGCCTCAGTCCACTCCTTGTGAAAGTCCCCAACACTTTTGAATGGCCTTTTCCTGACAATCCTCTCCAGGCTGCGGTCATCCCTGCTGCTTGTGCACCTTTTTCTTCCACACTTTTTCCTTCCGCATACCTTTCTATTAATGTGCTTCGACACAGCACTTTGGGAACATCCAACTTCTTTTGCAATTACCTTTTAAGGCTTTCCCTCCTGTGAAGGACGTTGATGAAGGTTTTCTGCACAACTGTCAGCTCAGAAGTCTTTCCCATGATTGTGCTTCCTATTGAACCAGACTGAGACCATTTAAAGGCTCAGGAACCCTTTGCAGGTGTTATGGCTTAATTAGCTGATTAGAGTGGGACACTTTGAGCCTAGAATATTGAAACTTTTCACAATATTATAATTTTCTGAGAACTTTTGCATGATATTCTCATTTTTCCAATTAACTTAATCTGCATGTCTTTAGACTGTGGGAGGAAACCGGACTACCCAGAGGAAAACCGTCAGAACATGCAAACTCCATGCACACAAACCTCTCAGCATTTCAGTTTCTAAAAAAAAATTAAGCAAACTCAAAAAAAAGTAAAAGCACCCCCTTTTTTTATAATTCATTTGAATGAGAATTCCTAGGGCATTTTCACACCTATTGGTCCATTTGCAAAATTGATCCACCTACTCTATATCTGCTGTTTGCTGTGTTTTTTTTCCAGGAGTGTAAGGATTATGTAACACACACTGTTGACATCAGCTAGCAGTGGCTGGAGAACGAAGGTTGTTCCTGGAACAACAAGGGCACGTCCTATACTAAGAAACCCTTTAAACCACTCATGGGTCATAAGAGGAATAAGGAATAAGGCTACATTAGAAACCTTTATTGGGAATGTCACACTAACACAGCAGCTCATTAGGCTACTGACAGAGGTCTTCAGTCTTATCTGCAAAAGGCTGGAGTGGCTGCAGTGTTTCATCCACACCGAATAAGAAAAACCTCTAAAACTCATTTGAAGACCAATAACTATATGTAAAAAGTGAAACCAGCTATGTGGGTGAAATTAGGGCCTGCAGACACATCAGCCCTTTTTTGTGCATCAGACTGAAGACCCCTGTCTAGTGGACTTAAAAGTCTGCATCATTCTAAGCAAATATAAAAGAAACCGACTTGAGCATTTTTTTTCCCCTTTGGGAGTGATACAGAGGAACAAAACATAAAATCCTACTTATAGTCTATAGACCTGCATGAAAGATCAGAAAAGGATAAATGATCACATTAGTGCCTAGCTTCTTCCCCTTTACTCCAAGGACTATACATTGAAATTATGGCTTATCAGCTTTTTTTTCTCCTTAAACCAACCTTAATTGCTTTTATTTCAGTCGTCATGGCAACTGTAGCAGCGCTGAGAAGTGCTTTTGTAGGTTGTGTGGAGGAGTAATGAGTCTCGGGCTACGTCCCAAACCTCATGCTGCTGTACTAAATGGTATGTCAAAATACAACGCCACCTATGGTGCCATGACAGCTGGATGCACAAGCAATCTGCTGCTCATGGGAACAATAAATCCAGGGTGAGGAATATAGGTGCTTAATCAAAGGGGGAGCTGTGAGGGAGTATTATAGATCTGGGGTCAGTGATTTTGCTGGTTTTTTTTTTTTTTCACAGCGAGGAAGATGTCAATAAAATGTCTAATCAGACTAGATAAATAAATTAAATAATAATGATATGGACCATAAATCTTTTATGATTTTGTGCTCGTATAACGAAAGAAGCATAGCATTCAATTCTTCATCAATGGGAGGAGGATAAAGCATGCTGACTTGAGTAAATGTAATACGTCTCAATAATTCACTGAAATGGAAGTAAACATATTGTTAAGATTAAAACGAGGGAAGAACTGCTTGAAGTGTCCGTCACGCATCGATACACTTACATTACACTGTGTTTCTCTCCCGAGCTGACCAGGAGAAAAACACGCGGACATGATGGTGTCTGAATGTTCTCTCTAGTTTATTAAGCTCATAGACGGATATTTGAATCCTTGGTCATACACCCTGTTTTCCGTACATCTGTTCCATCGAAAGAACAAAAGTCATTAACATGTTCCTGGGAGAGCAGAGGGAGAGGAAGTTGTATAAATATCCATCTGGATACGGACCATAGGAAGTATTGCCTTATAAGGAAGAGCTTAGAAAGAACAAAGTGAGACGAGGGGAAACAAGAGAAAGTTTGCACCATGTAAGAAAACCCTAATAAGTCTAAATAAATCACTTTATACAAATACAAATTCATAAATAGCTGATCTGGTGACTGTTTGATTACATTTTAAGTTATTTTTTTAGAGTTCAATTCAACAATTATATTTTTATAGCACTTTTAACACCAGACATTGTCACAAAGTATAGAAATAGAAATTCTGCATATGTATATAAATGGAAAAACGTAACTAATATTTTCACAGATTTAAAAACTAAACAAAAATTTAAACAACTTATCAGTTAATGTTGCGTTTTCTTTTTTGTATCTTAACTATCCAAGCTAGGTTAAAGTGAACATCAAGGTATACAAAAATGTATAGAAAGGCAATTCAGCTAAATGCATCTCGCTAGCTAGCATATGTTATTTACATTCTGTTGAAGCATACACAAACCACAATCTCTACTGAGCTTTTATATTGTAAAATTTCAAAACAACTGGCTAGATAGTGTAGCTAACTCAGCTAATTACTAACTAGCTAATACCTTACTAGCTAACTACCTGACCTGTACGTTGGATGTTGAACTTTGAGATGTGTTATTTCCAACAGGTTTTGGTTTGCATCATTTCCAAATTATCACACTGTGATATTTCCTTTTATTTCCAATTTCCAATTAAAACTGAAAATATCTGACGAAGCGAGCCAGAGATGCTCATCTGTCCACTGACTCAGACAATGCTGCTACTGACTAAATACTTGGCACATGAAGTCACACCTTAAATACAGAAACATAATAGGAATGGAGTTGTCCTGAACATACTGTATTTCACAACATTAAATGTAACCAGATGGCAGCACAGTGGTGTAATGGTTAGCACTGTGGCCTCACATTTCCAGAGTAGAGGGTTCAATTCCCACCCCAGGTCTGTGTGCGTGGAGTTTGGATGTTCTCCCCGTGCTTGGCGGGTTTCCTCTGGGTACTTCGTATTTCTCCCATAGTCTAAAGACATGCAGGTTAGGCTAATTGTCGTTCCCAAATTGCTCGTAGGGTGTGTGTGTGTGTGTGTGTGTGTGTGTGTGTGTGTGTGTGTGTGTGTGTGCCCAGTGATGGATTGGCACCTGTACCCTGTACACAATAAGCGGTATAGAAGATGAATGAATGTAACCATAAACTGCTTTAAAAAAAATCATGGCATGTCATTCGTTAATAAACTAGAAATCGTGATCTTTTCACATTGAGATAAGATGATGATTGCACAGGATCGGTATTGGGCATCAGTCACTTTGACTAAGTTCAGGATTCTAAAATCAATCAAAATTGTATGGAGAAAGAAAAATGGTTGGAGTCTGCCAAAAGTGGTGACAAACTGAAAAACGCTTCCCGGCACACCTCTGAAATCTCATTAATATTGCCAGATTCAGCAGTTTGACCACAATCAGTAACAAAAACGGTCAATTAATTCAACAACGGCTGCCGTGAATGATGGATCGGATAAAATGGAAACAGATGGAGAGTGTGCGCGCGCACACACAAATGTGCGCACACACTGATAGACACACACACGCACACGCACACACACACACACACACACACACACACACACACACACACACAATTACACTGTGAACACATTATGTAGGAGGACAGATGATGACCAGTTTAGCACTTGTTTGTTGGCAGGAACAAGAATGTCAAAATAGCACCAGCTGTACAGCTCGATGCCGAAAATGACTTTTACAGCTTTGCTAACTTCTTACGTAAAATAATCTAGTGTAAACATGGACGATCAATTTGCAGTGCTCCATATAGAGTAACTGTTCGACAAGCCCTGATTTGCTAGCTCATTAGTTCACAGTTTATCTGGATATACAGGATGTCATCTCTAAGTTCCCATTTTGTGCTTGTTTTTTTTGTTATTTATTATTACACTGATATACCAGTCTTGCATATATTATCTATATAATATATAGAATGGCAAATTTATATATATATATACTGTATATTGTAAATAACTACAATTGAACAGAAGCTCTAAGAGTTCTGTTTCCTTCCTCAAGCCTACTAAAGGAGGCTGGATATTTTTGTTGCTGTTTATCCTTTTCTTTTCTTTTCTTTTTTTTCCCCACACATCTCCAAGAGTAATTTCCATAAAAGCACAGCTCCACTCTAGTGTAAGCTACCCAATTTCCCCACAGGCCCTCTTATGTGTCAAAGCCTGGCGTGGGCCTCTGCAGCACAGTTCAACCGATGGATAAGAAACTCTTCTCTAACTAATTGCTGCATTTACTCAACATTAGACAGCTAACATCGTTTACCTTCCACTTTTTTCTAGAAATTACAGTGGCCCTGAAGTGCAGACCACTTTAACAAATCAAAAACAAAACAAACATGAAAACACAAAAATAAAAGCCCGAACGGAATGGCGAATAAAAAGACACAACAGCAAACTGGAAAACACAGCGGCAGAAGCAAAAGCATGACGGTTGTGTTTTTTTATTTGATAAGTGATCATTTTTGCATTTTAGGACCACTTTATTTAATCAATGTCATATTTTAGTTCATGCTGTTGTACTGAATATCAGCACAGCTGTGGTGTGGCCATAGGCATGAGGGCATAGCCGGAGCCATAAAGATATCACAACTGTGCCGATATTCAGTACAACAGCACTACCTTGAGTGTGCAAAAATATATATATACTGTTGTATAAAAGCAATATATATATATATATACATTTCTTTTATACAACAGTTATATATATATATATATATATATATATATATATATATATATATATATATAGCCGGAGCCATAAAGATATCACAACTGTGCCGATATTCAGTACAACAGCACTACCTTGAGTGTGCAAAAAAATATATATATACTGTTGTATAAAACAGTATATATATATATTTTTTGCACACTCAAGGTATATATAAAAGCTATATTATTATATTATATTGCTTTTATACAACAGTTCCACAAACACCATTTATTATCACGAAATTCTGATCTGTATTATTAGTTACCCAGGTACCCAGGGCCGCATGACCTTTGTATGTTCTTCCTTTGTGTGTTGTAGGTTTCTATCTGGATACTCTGGTTTCCTCCAACAGTCCAAAGAAATACAGCTTAAGTTAATTGCTGTTTCCAAATGAGTTTGTGTGTGCATGCTTGTGTCCTGCAATGAGTCAGCACCCCTTTCCTGCCTTGGTTGATAATGTTCGGATGGACTATTTTAGAAGCAGTTATTTTTACTAGTCGAAAGGTGTGGTCTTACCTAAAACTTCCATTTGACAGTGACATGAGTAATAATAGTGTAATCTTAATAACATTATGTCAGGTGGGTGCCAAAGTGTTGCAGCAGCCATGCCAGTGCCAGTTCTTAGGAGTTCAATTCGCCTGCGTAACTATTTCAGTGTAGTTATGCATGCTCTTCCCATGGCCACATGGGCATCCTTCAAGATATCCACTTTCCTCCCACTTGCCAAACAAACATGCTGGTAGGTGGATTAGCCACACAAACTTCTGCTTCTGAGCACGAATGTGTGTGAGAGGGTATTTCTGTCTGGGACTTACTCCAGATTAGAATAAAGTAGTTAGATAAAGGAATGAATGAATAAATTATTATCATAGGAATTTCTTCCTTTTAAATTTAACTGTAGATTACAAAAAAAAGAAGAAAAAAAACCTAAAATGTCATGTAAAGCTTTGATGCAAACAATTGCAGAGATTTGAGCTGAAATATGAAAAAACACATTTGAATTGTATGCATGTGGACAGTATGTGGAAAAGTAATGTAGTCATAGATAAAGACATAATTGAGAATGGAAAATGCATAAATAATAATAATAATAAAAAAAGAACATTATTATTATTATTATTATTATTATTATTATTATTATTATTGTAACGAAAGGTTTGTAATGCGCAATTGTGGTCCCTTGAGTCAAGGTTGCAAAATTGGCCATGCTCTCTGTGTGGGAGGGATGGCATTCTCTCTCCAATCAATCACAGTGACACTAGCCAGGGTGTCTATGTGCTCATGTATGCGGAACAGGGTTAACAAGGTTTTCCTGTGAGATGCATCTTGAGCAGCAATTTGAATAGATGCAATTGTCTGGCCTCAGGTATATCCTCACATTATCCTTCCCCAGTTACTAGCAGTCCCAGTATAGGGAGAGCGGACTGGTGGGTGGGAATTGGAACGTGACCAAAATTGGGGATTTAAAAATCTTTCCTTTAAGCTACACCTACTTTTTAAGGTTCAAGTCCAAATACAAATAAAAATCCTTATACAAGGACCGTTCAAGTCAATCCGGGACTTTTGACTGTGCAAAATAACCAAGCCATGATTGGACTGCCTGGTTCACGTCTGAAACGCAGGCATCCTAGGAACTCCTATAATGGCCCAATCATGTTAAAAATAGTTTGGAGCGGGGTCAGGACTATACAGGGGAAGTGGCAATAATTCCCAGCCAAGTTCCTGTAACATATAAGTGGAGTTGTGTGAATGATTGTGTGTACAGTTCCCACAAACAAATGTTAACAAGTTATACATAATTTTTAAAGGATGAGGCATTCCACTTGCAGATTGTTCACAGGAACGATTGCAGTGGGCTCAGAGTGGGCTCCTAGCCGGGATTTGCACCATTCAAACGTTTTAAGGCTCATCACCATACTGTGCTTGATATCTTCTTTAAATATTACTTTTATGCCTTCATTCACAAGTCCTGGTTTGACTTGAACACCTCTCGTATGTGTGCAGATACATATAATAATAGTGTTGTTATGCTAAACAGCTAGCCTCTTCCTTTGCCAATTTGATAAACAGAAATGCTGCCCCTAGACTGTGAAACTAAATTCTCGGGGTTGCTTTCATTCTGAGCTTTGTCTGGGAGTTTTTGAATAGATCTAGTCAAACCACTACATAGCATCTTCTTTCACACACAGAGACACACGCTGACCTTCTAATGGTGTAGTATTCTAATGCATAATGCATTAAACAACACAAAGAATAATTCGTAGACAGAGAACTAGCAAAGTATTGGGGCTCCAAAAATGAAAGTAGTGGATAAAACCTATGGTGTTTTCCCCCCCCCCTTTTTTTAAAAAGTGATCAGATGCACAATATTACAGTTTCCTTAACTAAAATAAGGGTTTAAAAAGGTTTTGTAGGGGGAAAAAAAGTTGTGAAGTGGATGTGAACAAAGGGCTGTGAGGACCTTTGATGGTGTTTGATGCATTGCTGGTGTCATAAAAACAGTACGAGGAAGAACATTATATAGCTCACTGAGTAAATTATGCATTAGTTGGCTTACATGTACAATGAATAGTCATTTGGCTCTCAGCTGCCTCACTTACGAATTGCACATCATAACTAGTGCATGCATTAAACACTTCATGAGCAGTCCTAATTGCAGAAGCATTGTGCTGCTTATATGCTTTTGTCTAATTTAATTAAATCAGTTCATTTTTCATAGATATTACTCTTTCCCAGGATGTAATTCATATTTATGCCTGGAACTGTGAAACACTAACAAAAATGGACTACAGGCAGTTTTTGCTGATATACTATACTTACCAAGGTTTGAAAAAATGCAAATATAATATCAAAATTCTACTCAATTAAAAGGAATAAATTGACTTGAGTGAAAGTCAAATATTATCTTTGTTTAAATATACTTATGTAAAAAAGGAAATATTTTTAACAAATAAAAAAGCCTAACTACAAATTCATCATGTTCACTAAGCAATCCTCAGGGGATAAATTCAAGAGTACATACTGTACACTTCATTACACTCTATTACTGAATTCCTAATACAAAGAGTTGGCGGCTGGGTCCAGTTTGACGTGCCATGTGGTCCAGATCTTGACCAGAGTTTATACTTTGAGAAGCATTGCTACAGTAAATATAATCCCCTTCTACTCTAATGCACTTATCAGTATACCATCAAAGTAGAAAGGTTTCTCAGTACACCAGAGTCATGATCACAAGCTTCACGTCTAAAATGCTGGCCCCCCCGGGAACTCCTTTAATGGACCAAAAATGTGGAAATCTTTTGAAGCAAGGTCAAGACGGTATAGGGGATGTGGCAATTACTTTGAACCATGCATTGTCCTGCAACAAACAAACCTTTGGTGATCAAACCACACCATTTTTCCTAAAAGCATTCTACTCACTGAATGTTCACGGGAACGACTGCAATGGGCTCCAAGCCACCTCAGCCTGGATTGTCATTCACAGATATAGAGTCTTCTTTAAAACTTTTCCACCATGTTTTACTGTTGCTAAGAGTCTCATCACTATACAGTGGAACCTTGGATTGCGAGTAACTTGGTTTACGCAAGATTTGTAATAAATTTTGACTTGAAAAACGAGTATGTCGCCTTTGTCGCACTCTGTCGCCTTTACACCCCCCCCTCCCCGGCTTCACACAGACACACACACTGTGCTCTACACAGAAACTCTGTTCTGTCGCGATTCTTTTCAAAGGTAAGGTGCTGGTTCTTTTTTTTTTTTTTTTTTTACTTTACAGCAGTGATTCCGTTATTCTGCGCTCACGCGAGTGTCATTAGAAAGATTTATTTTTTTTCCTGTTAAAACAGTGTTTCCATTGTGTGTGTTTGTTGTGAAACTTAAAAAGCGAGGTGGGGGGAGGGAGGAAGAGTATTACTGTGTAAGACGAGGGAAAGGGCTAATTCCACACACACACACACACACACAACACACACAAATACACGGCACCTGCACAAACGGAAACACCTATTTGTTGGGATTTATTTTAACTTTTTTTAAAGGTAGTGCAGGTTAATTTGTCTTACTTTTACTTTATATATTGTATTAATTATTTTTCTGTATTTATTTTTTTGGGCTGTGGAACGAATCATTTGAGTTTTCATTATTTCTTATGGGAAGATTTTATTTGGTTTGCGAGTGTTTTGGAATACGAGCCCGCTTCCAGAACGAATTATGCTCGTAAACCAAGGTTCCACTGTACTGTGCTTGACGTCTTCTGTAAATGTCAATTGGTTTTATGCCTTTGTTCACAAGAAATTTAATCAAAAGTCCCTGTTTGACTTGAACACCTCTTGTATTATGCTAAAATCTAAGAAATCTAGAATTTGGCTCGTTGGTTAGCGAATGTTTAATGACTTTATTGCAATAAATGCTTTATCTTATTAACAATGTATAAATCTTTGCTAACTAGCTAATATGACACAACTTAAATTAATAATTGAACAATCTTAATTGTGAATATTTAATTAAATGTGCTAAGGCAAATGAAATATCTGATTCTGAATGAATAAATAACTTCAGCAAAAGTTTTTTTTTTTTTCAAGAAAATATAGAAAGAAAATGCTAAATGAATCATGGTGTCACAGTTGTAAAGAAAAGTTCAATGGTCCAAATGAAGATATAAACCATGAAGTCAGGCATTGCGGACAGCTAGGATCTAAGTGTAGATGACACTTTACTTCCATACATATTTAGATGGAAAACAAAACAAAACACAGGAACATGTGGGCTCCTCCTGCTCCATCCTCCCTGACTGCTTAGTTACCTTTCATGATGGGAAGATTGAAAAAATGTGCCAGACCTTCACTCCTACTATAACTCCTACACTACAAACTCAGAATTCCCCTTCTAACCTAGCAACAGAACAGATGCTGCAAGCCATCTTGTCCTGCAATCTTACCCTTCCCTTCTATAATGAATCTAACAAGACCTCCTCTCCTTTATCTTTACTACCATCAATGGTTCCATAACATCTGGTCATATAACAACTAAATTTGCAAGAGAGCAAAGGTTACTCCCATTCTGAAGAAACCCACTCTGGAACCCTTAGACATCAGAAGAGAGTTACTTCTCTTATTTCTTTTAAATTTAATGAACGCATTGTTTACAATGAATTTTCTCTCTCTCAGCACATTCCACCATGACTGCCCTTTTGGCTACCACTGAGAAACTCTGATCAGTTCTCATCCTCCTTGACAACCACAAGACTCCCCTGTCCATCCTTATGAGCCTGGGTACAATATTTGGAAGGTTGGTTCCATGCGGTGTCGTGGAGGTGATTCACATCTGCTTCATAAGGGCTCTGTGCTGGTGTCCTACAAGGCTTGGTACCTGGGCGTCTTCTTTTCCCCTTTTGTACCCACTTTTTGGTGAGTTTAAATCCTCCCATTGGTTCTCCAATCACTGCTACGCAGATGACATTCAACTCCACCCTCTCTTTGTCAGACTCGTATGTTTTTTGTCAGACTTGTATGTTTCTTCTGACATCTCGGCATGTTTGGTAGACAAACAGATGTCTTCATGGCTGGCAGCTCATCAGCTGAAACCTAACTCCAACAAAACTGAACTGCGGTTCATCCTACCTAATTCATCTACCCTATATTTGTATTATGATCTCCTTGGACAACTCTATAATTTCAACTTCCGTCACTGCATATACTGTACATATCCTTGGGGTAAGCATAGACAGTCAACTGTTCTTTTGCTTTCATATTGCTAATCTGACACTTGCGTTGATTTCTCTTTTACAACTTTCTCCAAAGGTCACTCAAGTGCTTGTTCAATACCTTGTCATTTTAAAACTAGACTATTTCAACTGGCAGGTCTACCTCTGTGCACCGTTCAAAACCTCAAAACACGGCCTGGAATGTTGGTGAAACATTGGTTTATGGTGGCCCACAGACGAGCAAGAGAATGAATTGGATCGACTTATTTTCCAGGGCTACAGACATTGCAGGATCACTTTGGGTTGAATTCAAATCGGGGCCGCCATACGCTGATTGTACAAATCACCCGCAAGCCAAACCCAGCATCATGCTCCTCTTCCTGGTTGCCTACTATGTCCTAATGGTTGTCTGGTGTTCTGTCAAGCATTGAAGTGTGGCACGATGTAAGTACGGCTGTGAACTAGCAGGAAAAGTACCTTTAGCTAATAAAAACAACATGTTGTCGACAAAGTTGTAATCAAAATAAGATTCCCCCAAACAATTAAACAAATAAATAAATAATACTTAAATACAGTAACAGAGTCAAATTATTTAACATTCCCTGTATTTGCCTAAGTTAAGGAACATCAAAGATTAAAACAGCCTCTTAAATTAAATATGTAACGTTTCTCTGGGCGAGCCATCCATTTTAATTTTATTACTTGCATGGGGTTATTATTAGTTAATAAGAATTTAAAAGGGTCTGAATTTTAAGTGGAAACAAGAATACTCATCTATATAAAATGTTTTAGTATGAATTATTCAAGGTGCACTGTATGCAAGCACGTGGGCGCATTGTTTCAAGCATAAGACATGTCCCATTGGTCCAAAACATGTGTCCAATATGAAAATGCATGTGTGTGTGTGTGTGTGTGTGTGTGTGTGTGTGTGTGTGTGTGTGTGTGTGTGTGTGTGTGTATTCAGTGTGCAATATATACACACTGGATATATTATCAAAATTAATTGTTCTCACAACAATCGAGGCTGCTGCAGTCTTTATTCTTGAAAGCTTGGGTATATAAAATGCATAAATAAACTGTAATAACTGTAAGGTAATAAGTGTGTGTGTGTGTGTGTGTGTGTGTGTGTGTGTGTGTGTGTGTGTGTGTGTGTGTGTGTGTGTGTGTGTCAGTGA